>CAUYON010108527.1:0-28795 GCA_963573935.1 Arctocebus calabarensis
TAAATTAGCTTCATAGTAGGGCTGAGTACATTGGATACTTTTTCTTCCATTCTTGAGATACTTTGCAAAGAAGAATATGTTCCAGCTCCATCCATGTAAACATGAAAGAGGTAAAGTCTCCATATTTCTTTAAGGCTGCATAATATTCCATGGTATACATGTACCACAATTTATTAATCCATTTGTGGGTCGATCGGCACTTGGACTTCTTACATGACTTAGCAATTATGAATTGGGGTGCAATAAACATTCTGGTAAAGATACCTTTGTTATAATGTGATTTTTGGTCTTCTGGGTATATACTTAGTAAAGGAATTAATTATAGGATCAAATGACAGGTCTATTTTTAGATCTCTAAGTGTTCTCCAAACATCCTTCCAAAAGGAACGTAGTAGTGTGCATTCCCACCAGCAGTGTAGAAGTGTTCCCTTTTCTCCACATTCACGCCAGCATCTCTGGTTTTGGGATTTTGTTATGTGGGCTAATCTTACTGGAGTCAGGTGATATCTCAAAGTAGTTTTGATTTGCATTTGTCTGATGATTAAGGATGGTGAGCATTTATTCATGTGTCTGTAGGTCGTGCGCCTGTCTTCATTAGAGAAGTTTCTCTTCAAGTCCTTTGCCCACCCTGAGATAGGATCACTTGTTCTTTCCTTGCTAACATGTTTGAGTTCTGTGTGAATTCTGGTTATTAAACCTTTGTCAGAAGTGTAACCTGCAAATATTTTCACCCATTCTGAGGGCTGTCTGCTTGCTATACTTACTATGTTCTTGGCTGCACAAAAGCTTTTTAGTTTGATCAAGTCCCAGTAGTGTATTTTTGATACTGCTTCAATTGCCTGGGGAGTCCTCATCATAAAATATTCGCCCAGGCTGATTCCTGCAAGCCTTTTTCCTGTACTTTCTTCTAGTATTTTTTGTAGTTTCATGTCTTAAGTTTAAATCTTTAATCCAGTGAGAGTCTAAGTTGGTGAAAGGTGTGTGTCCAGTTTCAGTCTTCTGTTCAACCAGCACCATTTGTTAAATAGGGAGTCTTTTCTCCACTGAATGTTTTTAATTAGCTTATCAAAGGTCAAATAACAGTAAGTAGCTGGGTTCATCTCTTGGTTCTATTCTGTTCCATATATCTACCTCTCTGTTTTTATACCAATACCATGCTGTTTTGATTACTATCGATTTATAGTGCAGTCTCAGGTCTGGTAGTGTGATTCTTCCTGCTTTGTTTTTATTTCTAAGTAATGTCTTTGCTATTTGAGGCTTTTTCTAATTCCACATAAAATGAAGTATTATTTTTTTTGAGATGTTTAAAATATGACAATGGAGCTTTAACAGACCATATGATTCTCTCAGTTGATGCAGAAAAAGCTTTTGATAACATCCAGCATCCCTTCATGATCAGAACACTTAAGAAAACTGGTGTAGAAGGGACGTTTCTTAAACTAATAGAGGCCATCTACAGCAAACCCACAGCCAATATCATAGTGAATGGAGTGAAATTGAAATCATTTCCACTTTGATCAGGAACCAGGCAAGGTTGTCCATTGTCTCCATTGCTCTTTAACATTGTAATGGAAGTTTTAGCCATAGCAATTAGGGAAGAAAAGGCAATCAATGTATCCTTATAGGGTCAGAAGAGATCAAACTTTCACTCTTAGCAGATGATATGATTGTATATCTGAAAAACACTAGGGATTCTACTGCAAAACTTTTAGAGTGATCAAGGAATACAGCAGTGTCTCATACTACAAAATCAACACTCATAAATCTGTAGCCTTTATATATACCAACAATAGCCAAACTAAAAAATAAAGTCAAGGACTCTATTCCTTTCACAGTAGTGCCAAAGAAGATGAAATATTTGGGAATTTACCTAACAAAGGACGTGAAAGATCTCTATAAAGAGAACTATGAAACTTTAAGAAAAGAAACAGCTGAAGATGGTAACAAATGGGAAAAACATACTATGCTCATGGCTGGGAAGAATCAACATTGTTAAAATGTCCATCCTACCCAAAACAATATACAATATTAATGCAATTCATGTTAATACTGAGTTTTTAATGATTATTTTAAATGTTTATATTGTTTGGTCAGTTAAAAAAATGTTTTTGCATTGCAAAGCATTATTTTTGTATTATGGGAAGTAAAGTTTTCAGATCGGCTCATATTCAAATTATAAATTTTGTATAGAGTTTACCCAAATTTCAAAAATGCTATCAGTTACATCAGTGTTTAACTTCTATATTCCAGTTTGTATACATGTTGATATTGTACTGCAAAACTACTGTCTGCTTCATATACAATATGTATCACATTTTTGTCTATGAAATTAAAAAACATTTGATAAAATCAAAAAAAAAGAAAGAGATTTGTTAATTTCTATAGCCAATATCGACACAGAATGACCACACATTGGGGGGTATCAAAATGCTCCTTACTAATACCCCCGTTTATACTGCATTTACAAATTTCTGATTTCTCCCTACCTAAATTTAAGTTAGCCTTCTTTGAAGACCCTTACCAGTGGTAATGAAAAACAACAACTGATCCCAGGGTTTTCTGTACTTGCACTTCTCTGTTTTAAAGTGAAGCAACAATAAAGTGGAAGTGGATTCAGGTCTTCTTTTCCTCTTTGTCTATGGAGTCTCTCCTGCAAAAGAACTTAACTTCGGTGAGCTTAAGAATACAGAAAGGGCACCTGTGGCTCAAAGGAGTAAGGCGCCAGTCCCATATGGCAGAGGTGGCGAAGAATACAGATAGGAAAAGAACTCTCTTTCTTTTTCTTTCTTTCTTTCTTTTCTTTTCTTTTTCTTTTTGTCTTTTCTTTTTTTTTTTTTTTTTGAGACAGAGCCACAAGTAGTCAAACTGGGTAGAGTGCCATGGCATTACAGTTCATAGCAACCTCCAACTCCTGGGTTCAAGCGATTCTCCTGACTCAGCCTCCCAAGTAGCTGGGACTACAGCCGCCCACCACAACGCACAACTATTTTTTGATTGCAGCCGTCATTGTTGTTTGGCAGGCCTGGGCTGGATTTGAACCCTCCAGTTCAGGTACATGTGGCTGGTGCCTTAGCTGCTTGAGCCACAGACGCTGAGCCAGAACTCTCCTCTTTTTCAAATGGTACATGAGCCAAGCGAGCTTCTGAACCTATATTACAAGTAAAGTTTTAACTAAAAGGCAGATAAATGATATAGTATCATATTTCTCCCTAATGCCATTTTTAGAATCTTTATTTTGTTTAGTTTTGGTAGTACTATTAGTTTCAAGATAATCTTTTAATTTTTTTAATTTCAGAATATTACAAGGTCTTCAAGCTTTTGTAACATTTCAAGTCAAAGTTATAAGTGTGCCCTTCACCCAGAATGTGTGCATTGTACCCATCAGATGTGAATTAAGACAACCCCTCGCCCCTAACTAGTTGATTCCCATTGAGTTTTACTTCCATGGGTGCACATAGGTGTTTATCCACTGGTTACAATTTAGTATTGGGTACATGTGGTATAATGAAACTGTCGTCAAACTTAACTTAGAAGAATGGTTTCCAGCTCTATCCAGGTTGTTACAAAAGATGATAGATCACCACTTTTATGGCTGAGTAGTACATCATGGCATACAAATAACAAATATCATATTTTATTAATTCACTCATGTAACGATGGGCACTTGGTTGTTTCTGCATCTTTGCAGTTGTGAATTGTGTTGCTATAAACATTCAAATGCAAGTGTGTTTTTTAATAAAATATCTTTTTTGTTCTCTGCATAAATACATAATAGAGGGATTCCTGGGTCAAATGGTAGGTCTACTTTTAGTTATTTGAGCTATTTCCATACTAATTTCCACAGAGGCTCTGCTAGTATGCAGTCCCATCAACAATGTATACACACATAGGCATAAGTATTCCTTTCTCTCCACATTCATGCCAGCACTTGTTTTGAAACTTTTTGATAAAAGCGATTCTTATTGGAGTTAAGTGACATCTCATTGTGGTTTTGATTTGTGTTTCTCTGATGATTAGAGATAGTATTTTTTCATGCATTTGTTGGACATTAGACTATCTTCATCTGAACAGTTCTTGCCTCCTTTTAATGGGGTTGTTTGATTTTTCCTTGCTGATTTGCTTAAGTTCTTTATAGATTCTCATTATCAGCACTCTATTAGATGCTATAACATGCAAATATTTTCTTCCACTCCATAGGTTGTCTGTTTACTCTATTGATCTGGCTGTGCAGAAATTTTTAATTTAATCAGTTCCCATTTGTTTATTTTTGTTGTTGCTAAGATTGCTTTTTTTTCCCCTTTATTAAATCATAGTTCCATACATTGATGCAATCATGGGGTACAATGTGCTGGATTCATATACAATCTGAAATAGTTTTATCAAACTGGTTAGCATAGCCTTCATGGCATTTTCTGAGTTATTGTGTTCAGAGAGTTATCTTCTGCATTTAGTAAGTTTCACCTGTACTCTTTTAAGATGCCCCGCAGGTGCGATCCCACCAATTACCCTCCCTCCACTCATCCTCAACCCTCCCCTTTCCTCCCTTACTCTTTTCCCATATTCTTGTGCTATAATTGGGTTATAGCCTTCATATGAAAGCTATAAATTAGTTTCATAGTAGGGCTGAGTACATTGGATACTTTTTCTTCCATTCTTGAGATACTTTGCTGAAAAGAATATGTTCCAGCTCCATCCATGTAACCATGAAAGAGGCAAAGTCTCCATCTTTCTTTAAGGCTGCATAATATTCCATGGTGTACATATACAAGAATTTATCAATCTATGCATGGGTCAATGTGCACTTGGACTTCTTCCATGACTTAGCAATTATGAATTGGGTTGCAATAAACATTCTGGTACAAATCTTTGTTATAATGTGATTTTTGGTCTTCTGGATATGTATCTAGTAGAGGAATTATAGGATCGAATGGCAGGTCCATTTTTAGATCTCTAAGTATTCTCCAAACATCTTTCCAAAAGAAATGTATTAGTTGGCTTTCCCACCAGCAATGTAGAAGTTTTCCCTTTTCTCCACATCCATGCCAACATCTCTGGTTTGGGGACTTTGTGATGAGGGCTAATCTTACTAGAGTTAGATGATATCTCAAAGTAGTTTTGATTTGCATCTCTCTGATGATTAAGGATTATGACCATTTTTCTCATGTGTCTGTAGGCTGTGCACCTTTCTTCTTCAGAGAAGTTTCTCTTCAGGTCCTTTGCCCACCCTGCGATGGGATCACTTGTTCTTTTCTTGCTAATATGTTGGCGTTCTCTGTGGATTCTGGTTATTAAACCTTTGTCAGAGGCATAATCTGCAAATATCTTCTCCCATTCTGAGGGTTGTCTGCTTGCTTTACTAACTGTGTTCTTGGCTGTGCAGAAGCTTTTTAGTTTGATCATGTCTGAGTAGTGTATTTTTGATGCTGCTTCAATTGCCCGGGGAGTCCTCCTCATAAAATATTTGCCCAGGCCAATTCCTTCAAGAGTTTTCCCTGCACTTTCTTCTAGCATTTTTATAGTTTCATGTCTTAAGTTTAAATCTGTAATCTAGTGAGAGTCTATCTTAGTTAATGGTGAAAGGTGTGGGTCCAGTTTCAGTTTTCTACAGGTTGCCAGCCAGTTCACCCAGCATAATTTGTTAAATAGGAAATCTTTTCCCCACTGAATGTTTTTAACTGCTTGTCAAAGATCAAATAATGGTAGGTAGCTAGGTTCATCTCTTGGTTCTCTATTCTGTTTCCATACATCTATCTCTCTGTTTTTGTGCCAGTACCATGCTGTTTTGATCACTATCGACTTGTAATATAGTCCAAGGTCTGGTAGATTAATTCCTCCTGCTTTGATTTTATTTCTGAGTAATGTCTTGGCTATTTGATGTTTTTTCTGATTCCATATAAAATAATGTATTATTTTTTTGAGATTTGTAAAGTATGACAGTGGGCCTTTAATAGGGATTGAATTAAAGTTGTATATTGCTTTAGGTAGTATGGACATTTTATCAATGTTGATTCTTCCCAGCCATGAGCATGGTATGTTTTTCCATTTGTTAACATCTTCAGCTATTTCTTTGCTTAGAGTTTCATAGTTCTCTATAGAGATTTTTCATGTCCTTTGCTAGGTAAACTCCCAAATATTTTATCTTCTTTGGCACTACTGTGAACAGAATATAGTCCTTGACTATTTTTTAAGTGTGGCTAATGTTGATATACATAAAAACTACAGATTTATGAGTGTTGATTTTGTAACCTGAGACACTACTGTATTCCTTGATCACTTCTAAGAGTTTTGTAGTAGAATCCTTGGTGTTTTTCAGATATACAATCATATCATCTGCTAAAAGTGAAAGTTTGATCTCTTCTGACCCTATATGGACACCCTTGATCACCTTTCCTACCCTATTTGCAATGGCTAAAACTTCCATTACAACGTTAAAGAACAATGGAGACAGTGGGCAACCTTGCATGGTTCCTGATCTGCATGGAAATTCTTTCAGTTTAACTCCATTCAATGCAATATTGGCTGTGGGTTTGCTGTAGATGGCCTCTATTATTTTAAGAAATGCTTTTACATGTACATATATTTATTAGATTGTTAGGTTCCCACGTTTTGCCTTCACAGAATTTAAAAGGCTTAAAATTTAATAACAATAACAATGTTTAAGATAAGAACTAGAAACAAAAACCATGGAAAGAATGAACAAAGATAAATATATTCAGAGAAGAAACAAAATATTAAGCAATATTAATAATAATAATACCAAGAAAGTAACATTCATATTGTCACATAAGAGTATGTCTATTATAGAATGCTTAGACTCTGATGCTCAGGATGAAGTCATCAGCTAACTTCTTATTTTTTTCCAAAGTCTCAAAAAATAGACATATAATATTATAATAAATAAAAGTAAAAGAGAGTTTCAAAAAACAGATCATGCCAAATCTTATAAACAATAGAAAAAGAAGAAATATTTCAAAATCATTCTACTTAATCTGATACTGAAATTGGAGAAAATATGTTATGATAAAGGGAAATTATAAACATATTTCACTTATAAATGCGGATGCAATATCCTAAACAATATATTGACAAGTTAAATTAAAAATTAATGTTTAAGTAATATACTTGGTCAAAATTCAACCCAATTTATGTGAGAATTAGTCACTATTTTCTCTCCTTTTTTTTGTTTTCTTTCCCTCACTCCTTCCCTTCTTCTCTCTCTGTCTGCTCTCTTCTTCCCACATACTCCACTGTGTCATTGTCATTAATTGTTCTCAAATCAAAGTTGAATACATAGGATTCATGCTTCTCTGTTCCTGGGATGTTTCACTAAGAATAATGTGTTCCACCTCCATCCACGTTAGTACAAATGTTCCAAAGTCTCCTTTGTTTTTGATGGCTGAGTAATATTCTATGGTATACATATACCACAGCTTACCAATCCATTCCTGGGTTGAAGAACATTTAGGCTATTTCCACATTTTAGGAATTGTAAATTGGGCTGCAATAAGCAGCCTATTACAAGCATCTTTATAATAAAAAAATTTTTTTTTCTTTTGGGTAGATGCCCAGTAATGGGATTTTAGGATCAAACAGGAGGTCTAGGTTGAGTTCTTTGAGGTTTCTCCATACTTCCTTCCATAAAGGTTGTATTAGTTTGCAGTCGCACCAGCAATGTGAAAGTGTATCTTTCTCCCCACATCTGCACCAGCATCTGTAATTTTGAGATTTTGTGATATAGGCCATTCTCACTGGGGTTAGATGATATCTCAGGGTGGTTTTAATTTGCATTACTCTAATAATTAGGGATGATGAGCATTTTTTCAAGTGTTTACTGGCCATTCATTCGTCATCTTTAGAGAAGATTCTATTCATCTCTCTTCCCCATTAATGTATGGGATTGTTGGGCTTTTTTCTTGTAGATAAATTGAAGTTCTGTATATATCCTGGTTATTAAACTTTTGTCAGATTCAAAATGCACAAATATCCTTTCCCATTAGGTAGGTTGTCTATTTGCTTTGGTTGTTGTCTCCTTGGCTGTACAGAAGCTTTTCAGTTTAATTAAATCCCATTTGATTATTGTTGCAGTTGTTGCTATTGCCATGGCAGTTTTCTTCATAAAGTCTTTCCCCAGGCCAATATCTTCCAGTGTTTTCCCAATTCTTTCTTTGAGGATTTTTATCATCTCATACCTTAAATTTAAGTCCTTTATCCATCTTGAATCAATTTTTGTGAGTGGAGAAAGGTGCACATCCAGTTTCAGTCTTTTACTTATAGATATCCAATTCTCCCAGCACCATTTATTGAATAGGGAGTCTTTCCCCAGTGAACACTCTTGTTTGGCTTATCAATGATTAGATAGCTGTAAGTTGCTGGTTTCATTTCCAGGTTTTCTATATGATTCCAAGTATCTATGTCTCTATTTGTGTGCTAGTACCATGCTGTCTTAACCACTATGGCCTTGTAAAACAGCCTAAAATCTGGTATGGTGATACCCCCAGCTTTGTTTTTGTTACTTAGAACTGCCTTAGTTCTACAGGTTTTTTTCTGGTTCCATACAAAGTGCCGAATTATTTTTCCAGGTCTCAAAAGTAGGATGTTGGTATTTTAATAGGGATGGCATTGAATCAGTAAATTGCTCTGGGAAGTTTAGACATTTTAACAATGTTGATTCTTCCCAGCCATGAGCATGGTATGTTCTTCCATTTGTTAAAGTCCTCTGCCATTTCCTTTCTTAGAGTTTCATAATTTTCTTTATAGAGTATCACTTCTTTTGTTAGGTATGTTCCTAAGTATTTCATTTTCTTTGGGGCTATGTTGAAGGGAATTGTGTCCTTAACCTCTTATCTTGACTGTTGTTGGCACATACAAAGGCAACTGACTTGTGGACATTAATTGTGTATCCTGAGACATTACTGTACTTTTTGATGACTTCCAAGATTCTTGTAGTTGAGTCTCTGGGGATCACTAAGTATAAGATCCAATCATCAGCAAAAAGGGAGAGTTTGACCTCCTCTGCACACATCTGGATGCCCTTTATCTTCTTGTCTTATCTAATTGTATTGGCTAGAACATCCAGCACTATGTCAAATAGCAATGTTGACAGAGGACAACCTGCTCTGGTTCCAGTTTTAAGCAGAAAAGCTTTTAGTTTTACTCCATTCAGTAAAATATTAGCTGTGGGTTTGTCATAGATAGCCTTGATCATTTTCAGAAATGTGCCAACTATATCTATACTCCTCAATATTCTAATTAGAAAAGGATGCTGAATTTTATTGAATGCTTTTTCTGCATCTATTGAGAGGATCATATAGTCCTTGGTTTTGCTTCTATTGATATGATGAATAACCTTTATAGACTTTTTAAATACTAAACCAACTTTCTAATATGAAACCTACTTGATCATGATGTATGACTTTTTTGATGATAAGCTCTAATCTATTGGCCAAGATTTTGTTGTGAATTTTTGCATCAATAGTCATTAGTGAAATTGGTCTGAAATTCTCCTTTTTAGTTGGGTCTTTACCAGGTTTTGGTATCAGGGTGATATTTGCTTCATAGGATGTATTGGGGAAGATTCCATCTTCAATTTTTTGGAATAATTTCTGTAGTATAGGAATAAGCTCTTCTTTGAAAGTTTTATAAAATTCTGGTGTGAAGCCATCCAGACAAGGGCATTTTTTTGGGGGGGGGGGGATTTTTTATTGTTTCTTTGATCTCAATGCTTGAAATTGGTCTCTTCAGGAAATCTATTTTTTCTGGGCTAAGTCTAGGGATAAAGTATGATTCCAAATATTTGATCCATTTCCTTCACATTGTCAAATTTCTTGGCATAATGTTTCTGGTATTGTTCAGATATAATCACTTCCATTTCAGTGGCATCAGTTGCTTTTTCCCCTTCATCATTTCTGATTGAGGTTACTAGAGATTTTACCTTTTTATTTCTAGTTAGTCTCACTAAAGGCTTAGCTATTTTATTTATTTTTTCAAAAAGCCAACTCCTTGTTTCATTAATTTTCTGAATGATTCTTTTGTTCTCAATTTCATTGATCTCTGATTTAATTTTGGATATTTCTTTTCTTCTGCTTGGTTTAGGCTTATATTGATCTTCTTTTTCCAATTCCATCAGATGGCTTGTGAGTTGGTCGATATGCTCTCTTTCTGTTTTTTGAACGTAGTCTTCTAAAGCAATAAATTTTCCTCTCACGATTGCTTTTGCTGTATCCCATAGGTTTTGGTAGTTTGTGTCTTCATTGTAGTTATACTAAAGGAAGTTAATGATTTCCTTTTTTATTTCTTCCTGCACCCAAGCGTCATTCAGCATAAGGTTGTTTAACTTCTATACCTTTGTGTGAGGTTGAGCATTTGTTTGGAGTTGAGTTCCGCTTTTAGTGCCTTGTGGTCTGAAAAGATGCAAGGTAGAATTTCAACTCTTTTCATCCTGCTGAAGTTTGTTTTGTGTCCTAGGATATGATCAGTTTTGGAGACTGTTCCATGCGACAATGAGAAGAATGTATATTCTATATCTTTGGGATGGAGTGTTCTATATACAGGCACAGTTGTTCTACAGTGTCATTTAAATCTCTAATAGCTTTATTTAATTTCTGTTTAGAAGATCTATCCAGGTCTGAGAAAGGGGTGTTAAAGTCCCATGTTATTATGATGTTATAGGATATTGTATTGTTCATACTAAGCAAGATCTGTTTCAAGAATCTGGGAACATTTAAATTGGGTGCATAAATATTTAGAATTGAAATGTCTTCTTGTTGTATTTTTCCCTTAACAAATATGAAGTGACCGTCATTATCTTTTTGAACTTTAGTTGCATTAAATCCATATGTATCTGAGAATAAGGTTGTAACTTCTCTTTTCTTCTGAGTTCTGTTTGCCTGAAAATTTTACATACAACCCTCAACTCTGAGTTTTAATTTGTCTTTTGACATGAGGTGTGTTTCTTGCACACAGCAAATAGATGGCTTGTGTTTTTTAATCCAATCAGCCAATCTATGCCTCTTCAGTGGGGAATTCAAGCCATTGACATTTATTTAGATAATTGATAAGTGTGGTAGTGTTCTATATTATTTTGTGAAAGTCCTGTTGGTTAGTTTTGTCTTTTGTATCATTGGGGAAATGAGGTTCTGTCCTACATTTTCTGGGTGTTTACTTTGCTGAAGATCCATTGTGATGGTCAGTATGTAGGACAGGTTGAAATATTTTCTGCAAACCTGGTCTTGTGACAAATTTCCTCATTGTTTACATATCAATAAGATATTTGATTTCTCCATCAATTTTAAAGCTTAGCTTGGTGGGATATACAATTCTGGGCTGGAAATTGTTCTGTTTAAGTAGTTTAAAAATAGATGACCATTGTCTTCTAGCTTGAAAAGTTTCATTAGAGAAGTCTGTGGTTTGCCCCTATAGGTCATCTGGCGTTTACTTCTGGTAGCTTGCAAGATCTTTTCTTTTGTCTTAACTTTAGATAAATTCATCACAATGTACCTTGGAGAAGTTCTATTTGAGTTGAGGTGATCAGGGGACTGATATCCCTCTGAAAGGGGTATGTCAAAATCTTTGGTGATATTTGGGAAACTTTCATTTATATTCTCTAGAATGGCTTCCATTCCTCTGGGGAATTCTTCTTCCCCTTCAGGGGTACCTATAACTCATATGTTTGAATGCTTCATAAAGTCCCATAATTCTGTCAGTGAACATTCTGCTTTCTCTCTCTTCTTCTCAGCCTTTCTAACTATCTGAGTTGTCTCAAGAGCTTTATCCTCTACCTCTGAGAGTCTTTCTTCTGCATTATGTAATCTGTTGTTGATACTTTCTATTGTATCCTTAAATTCCCTAATTGATTGCTTCAGTTCCTTCAGCTCTGCTATATCCTTTTGATATTCTTCGTATCTTTCATCTCTTATTTGATTCTGTTTTTGAATTTTCTTTTGGTTATTATTCACTTGCTTAGCAATTTCTTTCATTCCTTTTTGATTGATTTCCACTTTCTCTGCAATTTCCTTTATTATTTACATTATCTGTATTTTAAAATCCCCTTCTGTTGTTCCTAACATTTCCTTATAGGAAGAATCTTCAGTGGTAGCTATCTCACAATCCCTATAAGGGGTTACTCTGGTCTGGTATTTCATGTTGCCAGGATTTATTCTGCTGATTCTTCATCATAAGTGCTTGTGTATATCTGTTTCCTTACACTAATTTTTTTTTCACTTCTTGCTCTTTAAGTTACTCTAGCTCTGGCCTAAAATTTTAATGATGGTGTGGATCTCTTCTTGTGCGAGACCAGAAGGGTAAAAAGATTGAAGAGCAAGAAGGGAAAAAAAGATTTAAAGGAGACAAAAAAAGAGAGATGAAGAAGAGGGGGTGAGTAAAAGGAAATATTGACAAAAAGAAGAAAGGTACTGCAAGAGAGAAACAGGAGAAATATAGGCGTGTAGCAGGGTATTGGGGCCCAACCTTAAAGATAAGCAACCTTCAGGGGTGCTGGGTTGGGTGATTCCCTTGAGGACAACAGCTCTTTGCCAGCTAGCTCAGACACAATACCCCAGCTCCACCAGGTAGAGAGGAAAGACAAAAATGCTATAACTCAAACCAAAGCAAACAAGCAAAAAAAAAAAAGTATGGGATAAAATTAGGGGGAAAAATAATAGGGACAAAAACACTAGCAAAAATAAAATTCTAATTGTTGAAGAAGGCAAAAATGGAAACTAGTATTTAAACTAGAATGGTGGGGAAAAAAACTAAAAATAAAAAAATACCAAGGAAAAATGTTGAAATTAAAAAACAAAACAAAACAAAAACAAATACCCCACAACCAAGAAACCAAACAGTATATATATCTTGCTAAGTATTGACCAGGCAACAGGTGATCTTCTGAGGTATGAGATGTTAATCTCAATGTTGATACAGCAGTACAAGATGGGGACTGGAGGCCTCTGCTGGTTACTTAGACCCTGCAGGCTTGGGAGCCCAAATAACTCCTCAGCCCACTCTAAAGACACTCCAAGCCATAAACCTTGGCTAAGCAGAAGCTTTCCAGGGAAAGCACTTATCCCTGAGATCGCTTCTGGTGTGGCTCCCTACTTCTCCAGTGTGCCAAATACAGTCTCCCCCGATATCCCTGAGGGCCACATCTGTCAACTTAGATCTCCGCACTTGCCCAGTGTCTCAATCCCTGCTTTGGACAGCTCAGTCATGAGATGACTTGCCCAAGGTCTGCCGGCTGATCCCAGCACTGCAACACACAGGGGCAGCCCACAGGTGAATGATATTAGCTCCTTTCTGGCTCAGTGGCTCAGTTTGGGGCCCCAGACAATACCCAAAGTTGTCCGCACCCTGGCCTAAGATATCCCAAGGCAGTTCAATCAAGTGTCCAAGGCCAAAAAAAACCAAACAGCACCCAGGTAAGGCTTTTCCTGCTTGCAATCTTGTCATTGCTATGGTTACAGCTGCAGGCAGCCTCCAACCAAACAAATGTACCCACCATTTACCAGTTTTCCACCACTTCTGTCCTCCTTGTGGGGTCCAGAAGTCTCTCACTGACCTCCTGTATCACCAAAGGGAAGCCTCTGGGCAAAACCTAAAGGCCAGAGAAGACTGATGTCCTCTCTGCCCACTATCGCTGTGCCCAGCTACACAGAAGCTGCTACTCGACCTGAAATGTCCCTTCTATACCAATTTTCTTAAGTGTATGATCATGAAGGGATGCTGGATATTATCAAAAGCTTTTTCTTTCATCAATTGAGAGAATCATATGGTCTTTGTTTTTTAATTTGTTTATGTACTGAATTATATTTATAGATTTACATATATTGAACCAGCCTTGAGAGCCTGGGACAAAACCCACTTGGCCATGGTGTATAATTTGTTTTATGTGTGGCTGGATACTGTTTGTTAGATTCTTGTTGAATATTTTGCATTACTATTCATTAGTGATATTGTCTATATTTTCTTTTCTTGTTGGGTCTTTTACTGTTTTGGGGATCAAGATGATGTTTGCTTCATAGAATATGTTGGGTAGTATTCCTTCTTTTTATATATTTTGGAAACCATTGAGTAATATAGGTACTAATTCCTCTTGAAAGGTTTGGTAGAATTCTGATGTGAAGCCAACTGGTCCTGGGGCTTTCTTTTTAGGGTGATTTTATATATTTGATACTATTTCAGAACTTGGTATAGGCCTGTTCAATATTTCCACTTCATTCTGGCTGAGTCTTGGAAGGTGGCATGCTTCCAAATATTGGTCAATTTCCTTCAGATTTTCATATTTCTGAGAATAAGGTTTCTTGTAATATTCATTAAGGATTTTTTGAATTTCTGAGGAGTCTGTTGTTATTTCATCTTCACCATTTCTGATTGATGAAATTAGAGATTTTACTCTTTTTATTCCTGTTAGGTCAGCCAAAGGCTTATCTATTTTATTGACCTTTTCAAAAAAACAACTTTTTGGTTTATTGCTCTAATGCATAATTCTTTTGTTTTTTAATTTCATTTAATTATGCTCTCATTTTGGTTATTTCTTTTCTTCTGCTTGATTTGGAATTGGAATGTTCTTCCTTTTCCAGTTGCTTGAGATATCACAATAACTTGTTAACTTCCTCTCTTTCCATTCTCTTGAGGAAGGTTTGCCTTGCTATACATTTCCATCTAAGGACTGCCTTTGCAGTATCCCAGAGGTTCTGATAATTGATGTCTTCATTGTTGTTTTGTTCCAAAAATTGGAAAATTTCCTTCTTAATCTCATCTATGACCCACCAGTCTATCATTCAGCATAAGGTTATTTAGCTTCCATGTTTCTGTATGAGTACACAGATTCCTGTTGTTACTGAGTTCCACTTTTACTCCATGAAGATCCAAGAAGATGCAAGGAATAATTTCTATTCTTTTAAATTTTCTGAGGTTAGAATTGTGACCTAAGATGTGATCTATTTTGGAGTATATTCCATGGGCTGATGAGAAGAATGTATATTCAGTTTTGTTGGGATGAAATGTTCTGTAGATGTGTGTTAAATCCAAATGTTGAATGGTTAAGTTTAAATCTAAAATTTCTTTGCTTAGCTTTTTATTAGAAGATCTATCCAACATTGCCAAAGGAGCGTGAAAATCTCTGACTACTATGGAGCTGGAGGAAATCAAGTTGCTCATGTCTGTTAGAGTTTATCTTATTAATTGAGGCACATTCTGGTTGGGTGCATAAATATTAATAATTGAAATTCATCATACTGAGTATTCCCCTTAACAAATATAAAGTGTTGATCCTTATCCCTCCTTTCTTTTGTTCATTTAAGGATTATTGTGCCTGCGAATAAGATTGCAACACCTGCTTTTTTCTGATTTTGATTTGCCTGAAATATAGATGACCATCCCTTCACCCTGAGTTTATATTTAACCTTTAAGTAGATGAGATTCTTGTATGCAGAAAATATCTGGCCTGACTTTTTGTATGCAGTCAGCCAACCTGTGCCTCCTTAGAGGACACTTTAAGCCCTTCACATTGAGAATATTGAAAGGCCTGGTAGAATTTCGGGTATGGAGTTTTTCAAAAGTCCAGTGGACATTTTTAATCCTTTTGCCATTGTGGAAGTTGGAATTTGATCAAAGTTTCTGAGTGACTTTACTTTTGTGGTGGAGGATTGCACTGGTCATTATGAAGGATAGGTCTGAGAATATCCTGGAGAGCTGGTTTAGTTATGGCAAATTTCTTCAACATGTGGATGTCATTAAAGTATTTAATTTCTCCATCATAAATGAAAGTCAGTTTAGCTGTATAAAGGATCCTGGGTTGAAAGTTATTTTGTTTTAGGAGATTAAAAGTCAATGACCATCCTCTTCTAGCTTGAAAGGTTTCAGCAGAGAGATCAGCAGTTATTTTTACATTCTTCCCCTTGTAGGTTATGGTTTTCTTATGTCTGGCTGCTTTCAGAATTTTCTCCTTTATATTAACTTTAGTGAAGTTAAATATGATATGCCTGGGGGATGTCTTATTTGGGTTGAGTCATGTGGGGGTTCTGAAACTGTCTGCTATCTGAATTTCAGAATCTCTTGGCATGTCCAGAAAGTTCTCTTTCATAATCTCATGAAGAAGAGACTCTGTGCCTCGTGAGGCCACTTCATTGCTTTCGGGTATGACTATAAGGCAAATATTGATTTTCTAAGAATTATTCTAGATTTCTCTGAGAGAATGATCTGTTTTTGCCCTCAATTTCTCTTCCTCTTTGGATGTGTGGGAGCATTTGAAGACTTTGTCTTCAATATCAGAAATCCTTTCTTCTGCTTGTTCCATTCTGTTACTGAGGGATTCTACTGTATTTCTCGGATCTTTGAGGACTGCAAATTCTTGTCTCAATGTGTCAAAATCTTTGGTGATTTTGTTTTTGAGTTTGTTGAATTCTTAAGACAACTTTTGAAATGCTCCTTGAATTTCTAAATCCAACTTTACCTCTATTTTATTGATCTTATTTGCAATCCAAATTCTAAATTTGGTTTCTGACATCTCAACCATCTGTTTATGAATGGGATCTTCAGTTGTTTCTGCCAAATTGTTCCTTGGTGGGGTGAGTATTCATCTACTCTGGTTATTCATGTTACCAGAACTTTTCTGCTGATTCTGTCCCATGATTATTTTACACTGTTTGGCTAGATGAGCAGATAATTGGAAGTTAGGTTGGGGGCTCCAGGAGTTGTGATTGGCCAGTCCAAAACCTGGGACTAGTGTCTGTACCTTTTCCCCTAGAGTTTTGCCAAGGATCGGTACAGTGCTACAGTCTGAGAAACTGGGGACCTTTTTGGTGGGGTGGGGTTAAGTGGCTCTGTCTTATTTTCAGCTGGTTTCTGTCTTACCATATTGAATCAGTTACTGTGGGTTGAAGTCTCAGCTGTGGAGAAATACCAGCAATTAAGTCACCCCACCCCCCACAGGCAACAATTGGAAACCTTTCCATAACAACACACCAAGGGTACCACTTTGGATAGTCCTCAGGTGATTGCCCAATTCAAGAAGTCCAAATAAATTGTCCCAGTCAGCACCAGTCTCAGGTGGGAGAGTTTAAAAGGTTTCTGGCAACTAGATACCAATGTCTGCTGGCAGCTCAAGTATGACTTGCTCAGGTGCTCAGTGAGGTCAGAAGCACTCACTCAGCAATTAAATTAGTCTGGGAAGATTGATGCATCCTTTCCCACCTTGCACCTCTGTCATACCCAGTCACTGGTAACCCCACAGGGCTGTAACCCAGTTCCCTCCAATGAGCAGATGCTCTAGGGGTTTATGCCTGCCTGAGTCACAGGGATAAGTATATCTCCTCAGCCAGGCTGCCACTCTCTGCCACTATCTGGAAGGGGGAGATGAGGCCTGATAACCTCAGGTGCTTAATGGGGGCTCAGATGATTCACTCAGTGAACCCTGATTGATGTTGCTGACAGAACAGAACAACTTCACAGAATGTGTTTCTGTCGTAGCTATATTCCCCTGTGAATCAGACGCTGTTTGAGCAACTCTGTCCTGTCTGTGCTGCTGCCCAGTCTTGGCTGCAGTTCTGTTACAGTGGTTGCAGTCAAAACAGACACTTAACTGTCAGTTCAACCACTGCCTTCCTGACTTTGTCTTAGCTATCATCCCCTGAGGGATGTATCTGAGGCTCAGTGAAGCAGTCATCTGGGTCAGCCCCACCCTGGGTATCTGCTGCTCTATGTATTCTAGTCCCTGTGATCTGACCAGGCAGGTACTGCCTCAGGCATACCCTTTACTCATGGGGCCTACATTTCCATCCCAGATCTATTCTGCCAGTGGATACCACCAGCGAAGATGCCCATCTTCCTATGGTTGCCCAGAGAGACTGGGATTGTCCTTTCAAAATATCCCCAGGGGTGTGAGCCCTATTGTTCCCACTCCTGTGGCTGCTGCTCTGTGCCTTGGGGCACTACCACTCCTATACGGTTCACTCTCAGCTAACTATCCTCTCCTTTCTCCCATGCTGGAGAATCAGCACAGGTCAACAACAGTCCATTCCCTGTCCATGCCCCTCAAGAAAATGCCCAAGAATCTGGACTCCACAGGGAACAGGCTTCCAGACTTCAGGGTGAGAGTGGAGGGGAGTGCTGGGAGTTCAAAATTGCAGGTAGAGAATATATACAGTTTTATACTGCTTTATGCCTGGCCGGAGAATGCCATAGCACCCTAGTAGGGGAAGGAGGTCTGGTTTTTAGAGGGTCTCTCCCGTGGGATAAAATGGGAGGATATTTGAACTCTGCTAGCTTGTTTGTATGGAGTGTACTGCAAGCCGTTCTTATGGGGGAAGGGACTCCTGCCCATTTGGTGATGGATTTTTTACCTTTTGTTTGTATCCTTGGGGTCACAGCTTGCCTCAGCAGGGTTCATGTGCGTTCTTCAACCTCCTCTCTTGGCTCAGATCCAAACCGTTGGTTTTCTTGCTAAACTTCTGTCCTTTAACTCTCCTTCTGGATGGGAGTCACTGTAGAAAGCTGGATCCAGTCAGCCATCTTGCCTCCGCCCTCCCCCACGATTGCTTTTTGAGTCTTCTTCAAAAATTCTTTCCCTAGGCTGATATCTGTAAGAGTTTTTCCACCATTTTCTTCTAGAATTTTTATAGTTTCCTGCCTTAGGTTTAAGTCTTTTATCCATCATGAATTAATTTTTATGAGCTGCTGAGGTCTGGATTCTGGTTCAGACTTTCACATGTGGCTATCCATTTTTTTCAGCACCATTTATTGAACAGGGATTCATTTTCCCAGTATACATTTTTTTTCTTTTTTTCAAAAAACCCAGATGGGAATGTGAGCATGGTTTCATCTCTGGGTTCTGTTTGGATCCATAGGTCTGTGTTTCTGGTTTTTTTGCACCAGTACCATGCTGTTTTAGTTACTAGTGCTTTGTAGTATAGGTTGAGGTCTAGTTGAGAAATACCTCCTGCTATGCTCTTATTATGTAAGGTTGCAATGGCTATTTGGGATCTTTTATGACTTCATATAAATCACAGAACTATTCTTTCTAGATCTGCAAAACTGAAATTGGTATTTTAATGGGGATTGCATTTAATCTGTAAATCACTTTGTCTAGCATGGCTATTTTAATAATATTGATTCTGCCAATCCATGAGAATAATATGTTTCCCCATCTATTTACATCTGCAGTAATTTCTTTCCTCAGTGTTTCATAGTTCTCCTATAAATGTCTTCCACTCACTTTGTTAAGTATATTTCTAAGTATTTTATTTTCTTTATTGATACGTGAGAGGTATTGAATCTGTGATTTGATTCTTAGCTTGACAACTCAGTTTTAGGGCATCCCCTTGGCCAAAGGGTGGCCCATTCAGTCAGTGGGGGGTAAAGTGTAAGATTTCATTTTAGTTCACAAATTCAGGGGCTAATACTGGATGAAATAGAATTTTTTTAATGACATTCATTTACTATTATATAATCCAACAAAAAGATAGAAAACCATAACTAGAAAAATAAAATATTTTGGGTCCTATCAACAGTGCCAGTTGATACTATATCAAAGTTGTCATAGAGTACGTGTAATCTGATGTGCTACAGCTGTGGCCTTATGCAAGGAAAGGTATGCAGGCTCTGAAAGAGGCCTCGACACATCTTGTAAAATAGGACAGAGGTCATCTTCTACTCAAATCCTTATTTTCAGTGTCATTGGACTATTTCATGAACCCACTGTTAATTTTTCCAGGATATTATCCAAATAAACAATTCAGTAAAGGAAATGCATCAAATAATTTCATAGGTGACCTCATTGCTTTCTTTGTATATTCTAGTGTAGAATATATTCAATTTTCAAACAAAACTACCTTTACAGGGAAAGTACAGGGAAAAGGGTCTAATATAGGATTAAAAGAGTGGAATCTTATTGTAGTTTGAGAGGAAAAAAAAAGAATCAATGTTCCTAGTGTACATACATACAGTGCTTAAAAATAAGGCTGTTTTGTTTTATATAAATAAAATAACAGCTACAGTAGTGATTCTTAATAAGAGACCAATTTTTTCTTTTCCTGCCATCCCAAGGGAATAGTCATCAATTTCTGAAGACATTTTTATCACAATTGAGAGGATACTACTTGTATTTAGTGGGTAGAAGTCAAGGTTGTTGCTGAACACTCTAAAATGAACAGGACACTCCCTGTTTTCCGACCACATACATAAGCATTACCCAGGCCCAAATGCAAAGAGTAACCAGTCTGAGAAACCCCGGATTACAAATTTAACTCTGATAGACATGGTTACCTTACAAATAACAAAAACAGTAAAACAGATCCCAGACTACTCATGTATAATATTCATGTGTTT
This sequence comes from Arctocebus calabarensis, assembly GCA_963573935.1. Taxonomy (NCBI): domain Eukaryota; kingdom Metazoa; phylum Chordata; class Mammalia; order Primates; family Lorisidae; genus Arctocebus; species Arctocebus calabarensis. Next base: position 20,320 of record CAUYON010108527.1, read on the forward strand.
GCTGAAGAGGGTGATGAAGGTCATGGCAAGAGGAAAGGATTTAGATACATTTGGTTGTATAAATTATGTCCCATTAGGTGAATTCCTCAGAGGGCAAAGAGGTGTAATGGTGTATGAAATCCATTCCAGACCATGGTGTTTCCTAGACAAACATCAGGAGAGATGAATGAACTGGAAATCAGAGCTCTCAATTTATTTTTCCACTCTTACTCTAACTAACTAAGGTTATTAAGTACAAAATGTCCAATTTCCTTAAGTACTACGTTTGACAATTGATATCTCTGACATTCACTTCAAAACTTCTTCTTTCATTGTTATTGTGAAGGTGTATCCTCATTTTTTCAAACAGAAATTTTACTTTTTTTTTTTGAGACAGAATCTCACTATGTTACCTTCAGTAGAGTGCTGTGGCCTCACAGCTCACAGCAACCTCACACTCTTGGGCTTAAACAATTCTCTTGCCTCAGCCTCCCAAGTAGCTGGGACTACAGATGCCCACCACAGCACCCAGGTACTTTTTTGTTGTTGTTATTGTTGTTTAGCAGGCTCAGCCCCAGTGTATGTGGCCAGCACCCTAACCACTGTTCTCTGGGTGCCAAGCCAGAAATTTTACTTTATAATTATCTTAAAAAAAAAAATTTAGAGTGATTTTTTTGAAACCATGGATAAGTCGAAAACTTGTACTCTTTGTGAAATATGAGTTCCATCATGGAAACAAACAATGCAGTGTAGACAACCTGAAATAAACACAAAGTGTTCAGAAGTATGTGGCTAATGAGCACACAGTATGTCAATAGTTTGAGAAGTTCTGTTCCATTGATTTTTAATCTTATAAATGAGCCATATGAGTGACATAAAAACGAAGTGGATAATGATGACCTGAAAGCTATAGTGAAAGTGAATCCATTTGAACCTACCCATGAATTAGCATCAAGGTTTGATGTTACTATTCCAACAATATTGTAACATTTAAAATAAATTCCCAAGGCAAAGAAGCTGGATAGATGGGCTCCACATGAATTAAACAACCACCAGAAGAGAAATCATCTTGAACTTGCCTTTCTTTGCTTTCATGACATAAAGGTGAACCATTTGTTACCATACTGTTAGGTGTGATGAAAAATGGCTCAGCACCCATAGCACAGTAGTTACAGCGCCAGCCATATACACCAAGGGTGGCGGGTTCAAACCCGGCCCAGGCCAGCTAAACAACTACAATAAAAAAAATAGCCGGGCATTGGGGCAGGTGCCTATAATCCCAGCTACTTGGGAGGCTGAGGGAAGAGAATTGCTTAAGCCCAAGAGTTTGAGGTTGCTGTGAGCTGTGATGCCACAGCACTCTACCAAGATAGGGAGACTCTGTCCCCCACCCCCCAAAAATGTAAGGAAGTAAGAAAAAAGAAAAATGGATTCTTTTTGACAATTGCAATCATTAGGCACAAGTTGGATAATGATGAAATGCCAAAATACATCCCCAAACTAAATATTCATCAAACAAAGCTGATGCTATCTGTTTGGTGGTCCAGCACTGGTATTGTCTGCTACTGTTTCAGGAAATCTGGTCAGTCAATTATAGCAGGTGTCTATTGTAACTAATTGGATGAAATGATGAGGAGGCTTGTGATTAAGCATCCAAGACTTGTCAGTACAGACAGGCCAACTTCTTGCAGACACCTCTCTACCACATGTCCAACCACACAATGCTGCTCAGAAGTTGGCCTTGGAAACTCTCTGTCATCCACTGTTCACCAGATCTCTCATCAACCGATGATTACTTCTTTCAAGCATTGGACTGCTTCTTGCAAGGAAAAATGTTCAATTTAACAAATGGTGGAAAATGCTTTTCATGGTTTTATTGCCACTCGTTCTCCAGGCTTCTTCGCAGCTGGCATACACAAGATACCATGAAGATGAAAAAAATGTCAATAGTTTGGGTACATTTTTTGAGTAATTAATTGTATTGCTTCTTGCTTGAACTATTGATTTGAAATTGGATATCTTATATTTAGTTACCTAATATGATATTTGAACAAGATACAACATCCCTGAGTTTGTTTCTTCCTCTGTTGGGGGTTAGGGGTTAATGAGCATAATTGATTCTAATGTTTTTTTCTAATCCTATGCCTCCATGCTGTGGTCTTTTTTCCCAGTGTGGGCATAGCTAAGTAGGATTCTCCAGAATACTCTTTTCCTCAGTGGTTAGAAATTAAGTTTGGCCATAGAGAAGTTTACACAAGATTTGGAAGATCTCCCCTTGGTTTAAGTGAGTCAGCACCTTCCCCATCCCCAATTCGTCTATTTCGTGTCTCTTGAGCTCTGAGTCAGGAACTGTGCAGCTCTGTGGCCAATGGTATCAGCTTCTACACTGGCACTAGTGGACAGACACATGGTCCCTGCTTGTCCTTTGTGGGCTTTTGTTTGTCCTTTTACTGATACGTGCTTTTGCTTTAAATCCCTGTTACCTAGTTCAAATTTGTCTTCACTTTTCCCTAACTTGTGTCTAGGTGACTCTTCACTAACCCTGACTTACCACAACTTTGGGGCTCACAACCAGCTGCAGAGGCAATAGCCTTTCTTAGACTTTTTTGCCACACTCCATAATTGCATGATATCTAATGCAATGCATTTCCTACCACTTGCAAGGGTTTTGCTTCCCTTATCTAATAATTCTTATATATATGAAGTGTATCATTGCTAATGACCAAAGGAGGAAATAGAGATTAAATCCCACTAGAAATTATAAAAAATTTGAAAGAGGAGAATTTTGAAATGAAGAAAGAAATTGAAATGTTAACAAGTAAACAATTAGCTGTTATTTTCCATATGTCCCTAATATATACCTAACAATGACCATTTTTCTAACCATTGCAAAGATATCAGACCCCCAAGAGACTTTTTAAAAATAATCATATTAAGGCAGAAGGCTCTCCAAAAATATTTCATTGACCAATACTGCTGGCTTCATTTCTTGGAGTATACTATCTCCCAATGATTGTAGAAAATATTGTAGACTCTAGCTCCATTTTTTTTTTATACAGAGTCTTACTCTGTTGCATAGTCTATAGTGCCATGGTGTCAGCCCAGGTCACAGCAAACTTCAACTCCTGGGCTCAAGTGATCCTCCCACCTCAGCCTCCCAGAGTTCTGTGATTAGAGTTGTTAGGCACAATGCTCAGATATTTTGGACATAAATGATACATTGAGAAATTTTGCAAAAAAATTTGCAATAAAAAATTATTTAACTATATTTAATCCAGTATATCCCAATTTAATTAAACATCGGTTTTCCTCCCATACCCCCATATAGATTAAAATTTAAAAAAACATGTTTAGGAAATTCTCTACTAGATAATAACAAGAAAGTACTGACTAGAAATGATTATTTCTAGTATTAGAGAAGTATTTAGAGAAAAGGGATATGAATATAAGGTCCAAGGACCTTGGAGGACTTCATATAGGATATATAGTTTATACTGGGATCAAGAATGTGAAGTATTTTGATGGGTAGAGAGGAGGAAGAATATTTTATAAGTTAGGAGTGATATAATTGAGTAGAATTCATAATGGAAGGAAGAAGCTAGCTTTTGGTGAAGAAGTATCTGATGGGGTCATATTTTGGATGACTTTGAAATCCAGACAAAGTTATTTAGACTTTTATTGATAGAAGTTAGGGACACTTACAGATTCTTGAGTCTTTCAGTGTTATAAAAAATATTAAATATTTTCCTCAGCATCATGTTGCTAGTAAATGGTAGAGTCAGGGTTCAAACTCAGGAGTTCTGGCTCCACAGCCTGTTATTTTATCCTCTAATATTAGATTTCCTAGCAGATCCATTGAATGGTAAGTACATTTGGGGAAAAAAAGTGGGTTCATAAACTATCTGAGAACATGGATGATAGGTTTCCTTACAGTGGCTTACACCTGGGGGAACATGGAAGCTTGGACATGAGTATTTTGGACACAATGCACTGAGTTACAAATCTATGTCCCAGTCATCTGTGAAGGAGGCCCATGAGCTCACCAAGGTCACAGGCCTAACATTGAAGGAATTCATCCAGTTGAAGTAAAAAACAGAAGTGATGGAATTAGCACCAAAAGACAGAAATGTAACCAAGCCTGGAGATTTCCTGGCAAGAAGAAAGGGTTATGGAAAACTCATCTCTAGCATGTCTGGTCTAGTAAAACCTGACTGAATTATTAGAGAAAGGTAAAAATTAAAATAAAATAATCCATTTGTAGGATTCCTACCAAAGGAACTTTTTTGAGTTGGTGCTAAAAGCAGAAATGTGTGGTACAGTTGATTCCAAAATGATAGACAACTTATGAAACCACTTAGACCATAATGGCTTGCCAATGTAGTTCAATCAGATCATAAGCTGAGTGTGCACCTGCTAGGCACACATTTTCTGTTTGTTAGAGCTTACCCATCTGTCTGCTGATGTGACTAGAAGAAAAAAAAAAGACTGAGAGACTCAGTAATGGTTGCAAATTTGGTTATTTAGTCAGTTAGAAAATTCTTTACTCCTTTTTTTTCTTATTATCCTTCTTTAATAGAAAACTAAATCTTATTATGCTCAAAAAATAGTATGGCATTAATTATTAATACAGAATCTAGGCTGTCACATTGATCAATGTCCATAAAAAACTATGCTGTTTATGTGTTAAAGAAAAGGAGACTGGAAACCACTAGCCTTAGACTAGTATATTATATGTATGTATGCATGGTACCTTCTGAGTACACATTTTTTCTCTTTTCATCATAGTAAACCATATTTGTAAAGAATACATGAGGGAAAAGATAAACAATTTGATGTTAAGGATGATGGAGTGGGAACTTTTGTTTACTTCTTCTCTATCTAAAATTCTCACCAAAATAAGATTATTTTAGTTAGAAATAACAAATACATAAAAATCCTCGCACATAAGAAAACATGGTGAGGGGGCGGAGCAAGATGTCAGTGGAGGCAGTCACATAGCCTCTCTCGCAGGACACCAGTCTACCCCCTACCCCAGTCTGGAAGTCTAGAAGTCCAACTCATCCAGAATCCAGATTGTCTGCATTTCTTAGCTAGGACCGGGCATTGCATAGACAGTGGCTGTACTGCTTTGCTGTTCCTGTGAATCCAGTAACTATACAGGAAGACACAGAGGAAAAGGGGACTATCCTGGCCCAAAGATAAAGAGTATCTCAGCAGCAGACAGAGGCTAGGGTTCCCACACTGTGGGTGGAGGCTCGGAAGCTGCTGAAGTGCACAAACCTAAGAGGAGGCACTTTCCACCCAACTTCAGCATTATAAGAGTGATCCTGCTGCGGTCTAACTTTGGACAGTCATCTCCCCATCTCTGTGGCCTTCCAGAGGGAGCCATACCTCGCTCTATAGGGATTCCAGTACTGCAGAACAGCAGCAACAAACTTGCAGTGGCCGAGGGAGAAATTCTTTTGCTGTCTGGATATCCTCAGGTTTGGACCAAGCTCCGGTGGAACTTTCTTCAGCTGCCACTGAGCACCAGAGGCAGACAGACCCCAGCCTCCCCTGATGAATGGTGGTAGATGGTGATAACCACGAGGAGGAGGCAACAACCTCATTTTGACTCTGGCAGGTGCATTTGCCCATTTCCTTTGGGGGCAGAACAGAGACACAGAGATTGGGTTAACAAAGTCTGCCAGAGAGACTACGAGAGACTGGGGTGACCAAAATCCAATGGTGAAGGACCAAGGTGAGGAAAGAGGCACCAATCCCCTGGCTCTAAACCTCCTACTGGATGGGCATTTCTAACTCCTTGGAACTCCAAAGGCACTCATATCACACTCAAGCTGCCAATAGCTCCTAACATCTAGTTGCTGGAACCCTCTTGAACTTTCCAGCTACAGAGTGGGGGGCTGTCGGGGACAATTGGTCTCGAGCTCACAAATTATCCAAGGACCCTCCAAGGCGGGCCCCAGGTTTTTCTGTAGTGGGAAGGTTTGATTGTCCTCTTCCAGATACTACTGGTGGGGGAAGGGATGTCCTAGGTGCTTGTATTTCACTGAACCTGAGACTGCACTCCAGGGTTATGGAATCACTAGGATTTGAAGAAGATCAGCTGGATACAAGACAGAGCCACCTACCCCAACTACACTAAGTAGGCCTCTACAGTCACAGACTGTAGTACTGTACAAGTACTTTGCAAAATTGTAGAGGAAAAGCTGCAGTCACCAGTCCCAGTTCCTAGGTGAAGAGCTGGTCAACCACAACTATAGAAGTTTCCAATCCAATTTCACTGACCTTCTCATCTAGCTAAAAACTGAAAAACAATCATGGGGGCGAATCAGTGGAAAAACTCTGGCAACATGATATAAACAGTGCAACCCCCACAAAGAATGATGACAAACCATCCAATCCAGAGGATCCCATTGACAAACAGATAGCGGAGATGTCTGAAATCGAATTTAGAATCTGGATTGCAAACAAGGTCAACAAAATGGAAACAAAGATGGAGGTAGAAATAGCAGGATTAATTCAGAAGATGTCTCAAGAATTCAACCAATTCAAAGAAAAAATGACCAAAGATTTTGAGACAAGAAGTTGCAGCTCTTGAGGATCTGAGAAATAATACAGTAGCAGCCCTCAGTAGCAGAATAGAGCAAGCAGAAGAAAGGATTTCTGACACTGAAGACAGAGACTTCAAATGCTCCCAAATGCTCAAAGAGGTAGAGAAATGGAAAGCAAAAACGGATCATTCTCTTAGAGAGCGCTGTGATAACTCAAAGAAAACCAATATTCATCTTATAGGGATAACAAAGCAATGAACTGGCTTCATAACACACAGAGTCCCTTCTTCTTGAGATTATGAAAGAGAATTTTCCAGACATACTAGAGACTCTGAAGTTCAGATAGCAGACAGTTTCAGAACCCCAGCACAACTCAACCCAAATAAGACATCCCCCAGGCACATCATAGTTAACTTCACTAAAGTTAACATGAAGGAGAAGATTCTAAAGGCAGCCAGATGCAAGAAATCCATTGCTTATAAGGGGAAGAATATTAGAATAACTGCAGATCTCTCTGCTCAAATCTTTCAAGCTAGAAGGGAGTCGGCACTGACCTTTAACCTCATAAAACAAAATAACTTCCAACCCAGGATCCTTTATCCAGCCCAAATGAGTTTCATTTATGATGGAGAAATTAAATACTTTAACGACATCCATATGTTGAAGAAATTTGTCATAACTAAACCAGCTCTCCAGGATATTCTCAGACCTATCCACCATAATGACCAGCACAAACCTCCACCATAAAAGTAAACTCAAGCAGAAACTTTCAACCACATACTAAACTTTACAATGGCAAAAGGACCCAAAATACCAACTCCACATTCGAGTGGCTTATCATTATTTTCAATTAACATGAATGGTTTAAATTGTCCTCTAAAGAGACACAAGTTGACTGACTGGATACAGAAATGTAAACTAGATATCAACTGTATACAAGAATCTCATCTTACCTTAAAAGATAAATATAGACTCAAGGTGAAGGGATGGTCATCTATATTCTAGGCAAATGGAAAACAGAAAAAGCAGGTGTTGCAATCTTATTCACAGATACAATAGGCTTTAAACCAACCAAAGTGAGTAAAGATAAGGATGGACACTTTATATTTGTTAAAGGTAATACTCAAAATGATGAGCTTTCAATTATTAATATTTATGCACCCAAACAGAATGCACCACAATTTATGAGAAACTCTAACAGATATGAGCAACTTAATCTCCTCCAGCACCATAGTAGTTGGATACTTTAACACTCCTCTAACAGTGTTGGAAAGATCCTCCAAAAAAAAGCTAAGCAAAGAAATTATAGATTTAAATTTAACCATCCAACATCTGGACTTTACAGACATCTACAGAACATTTCATGCCAACAAAACTGAATACACATTCTTCTCATCAGCCCATGGATCATACTCCAAAATCGATCACATCTTAGGTCACAAGTCTAACCTCAGCAAATTTAAAAAAATAGAAATTATACTTTGCATCTTCTCAGACCATCATGGAATAAAAGTTGAAGTCAATAACAAAAAGAATCTCCATACTCAAACAAAAACATGGAAGCTTAACAACCTCAAGCTGAAGAATACATGGGTCATTGACGAGATTAAGCAGAAAATTACCAAATTTTTGGAACAAAATGACAATGAAAGCACAATCAGAACCCATGGGATACTGCAAAGGCAGTCCTTAGAGGGAAAATTATAGCACTACAAGCATTCCTCAAGAAAACAGAGAGAAAGGAAGTTAACAACTTAATAGGATATCTTAAACAACTGAAAAAGGAAGAACATTCCAATCCCAAACCCAGTAGAAGAAAAGAGATAACCAAAATTAGAGCAGAATTAATGAAATTGAAAATAAAAGAATTATACAACAGATCAATAAATCTAAAAATTGTTTTTTTGAAAAAGTCAATAAAATAGATAAACCTTTAACTAACC
>CAUYON010108530.1:0-16746 GCA_963573935.1 Arctocebus calabarensis
CAGGCTTTCCTTTAGCTCGGTCTGCAGCAATATCCTTTTTGTATTTTTCCTTCAGCTTTGCAGCCTTCTTTTCATCAGGCTGCTTGTCACCCACAGCAGTGTCATTCCACATCTCTCCCAGCTTCTTTGCAACATCACCAACGGATAGGCCGGGATGTTCTCCTTTGATTTTGGGGTGATAGTCAGAACAGAACAAGAAAAAGGTGGAAGGAGGCCTCTTGAGTGCATTGGGATCCTTGAACTTCTTTTTTGTTTCCCCTTTAGGAGGGATATAGGTTTTCATTTCTCTTTCATAACGGGCCTTGTCCGCCTTTGCCATATCTTCAAATTGTCCTTTCTCTTTAGCAGACATGGTCTTCCACCTCTCTGAGCACTTCTTAGAAAACTCTGAGAAGTTGACTGAAGCATCTGGGTGCTTCTTCTTGTGCTCCTCCTCACAAGTTTGCACAAAGAATGCATATGATGACATTTTTGCCTCTCACCTTCTTAGGATCTCCTTTGCGCATGTTTAGTTATTTTTCCTTGGTGAGGCACAGAGTTGCCCAGTGCCTGTCAAGCTTTCACTTGCCCCAGTGCTATCTCTATGGAACTCAATGTACTGCAATTGAGTACATACTATGTACAATGTACAAAAGTTAGTGGAAATGTCTGTTTAGTTTTCTTGCCCATTATTTATTTATTTATTTTTTGAGACAGAGCCTCAAGCTGTCACCCTGGATAGAGTGCTGTGGCATCACAGCTCACAGCAACCTCCAATTCCTGGGCTCAAGTAAGTCTCTTGCTTCCACCTCCCAAGTAGTTAGGACTACAGTGCCTGCCACAAGGAAGATCAAGAGTCAAGTTCTAGGTTTGGACAAGATCTTTAAATTTGGTCTTTATTACAGCATGGCATCGAGTCATGTCAACTGAAGTTTGAAATAGTTCCCCAAAACTCCAAGCCTGGAAATAGATTCCTGTCTGTTCATTCCTTAGGAAAATATTCAGGCTACTAAAGTAGGTAGTTCCCCAGAGATTCCCTTTGCATTTCTCGTAGTGTGACCATGGAGAACTTGGGACAAGGATATTTATCTTTGTTACAGTAGGTAGATATCTTTTTGAAGAAACAAAGTATAGTTACATTTTAATCTGTATACTCAAAGTAGAAGGAAAAAAATATTAGAGGCATTTTTGAAACTATATGTAAGATTAGGATGGTATATGAGTATATATACACCAAAGAGATAAGGGGTAGAATGGGGTAAAAATCTGTTATTTTTGACAATCATAGCACTCATTTTCAACTGTCTTTTCATATCTAAACTCCTCTTTTCTACAAGGAACCCCTTTCCTGTGTTTAGGACAGGGCCACTGACTTGACACAATGATGATCTTAGTGGGTACATGACCTATACTCAGCAAAATCATGATAGTCATGTCATTGGTTATCATAGTCATTTAAGACTTGGACATGAAATCTAAACTGGGTCAATCAGAGCACTCCCCGGAAGTTTTCTGAAGGGTATTAGGAAAGACTTCTTTCCACCGTGGTTGTTCACAAGATAAGATGGACGTAAAGCTACTGAAGGCCACCTTGTCACTTGGGAGTAAGAGAGATCTCTGCAGCTAATTTAAGAGAATCACAATTGAGAAATATTGTGATATTGCTAGAATTCCTGTCTCTAAATAAACAACTCCTTGTATCTTCCAGTTATGTAAAAAAAAAAATTCTGTTTAAAGCTAATGTTCAGTTTCCCATAAATTAAAGCTTAAAAGGTCCAACTCAGGCTTGGTGCCATAATACAGTGGTTATGGTGCCAGCTACATATACCAAGATTGGCGGGTTCAAATCCAACCCAGGCAAGCTAAAAAATAATGACAACTGCAATAAAAAATAGCCAGGCATTGTGGCAGGTGCATGTAGTCCCAGCTACTTGGGAGGATGAGGCAAGAGAATCGCTTAAGCCCAAGAGTTTGAGGTTGCTGTGAGCTGTGATGTCACAGCACTCTACTGAGGGTGACATAGTGAAACTCTGTCTCAAAAAAAAAAAAGATCTAACTCAACAACAAAAAGACCTAAAACCCAATTAAAAAATAAACAATTGGAAAGATGTTTGGAGAATACTTAGAGATCTAAAAATAGACCTGCCATTTGATCCTTTAATTCCTTTACTAGATATATATCCAGAAGACCAAAAATCACATCATAATAAAGATATCTGTACCAGACTGTTTGTTGCAGCCCAATTCATAATTGCTAAGTCATGGAAGAAGCCCATCGACCCATGAAATGGATTAATAAATTGTGGTACATGTATACATTGGAATACTATGCAGCCTTAAAGAAAGATGGAGACTTTACCTCTTTCATGTTTACATGGATGGAGCTGGAACATATTCTTCTTAGCAAAGTATCTCAAGCATGGAAGAAAAAGGATCCAATGTATTCAGCCCTACTATGAAACCAATTTATAGCTTTCATATGAAAGGTATAACCCAATTACAGCCCAAGAATATGAGGAAAAAGGAGAGGGAGGAGAGGGGAGAGGGAAGGATAGGTGGAGGGAAGGTAATTGGTGGGACCACACCTACGGTGCATCTTAGAAGGGTACAGGTGAAACTTACTAAATGTAGAATATAAATATCTTAACACAATAACTAAGAAATAGCTGAAAATGTTAACAAATGGAAAAACATACCATGCTCATGGCTGGGAAAATGCCATGAAGACTATGTTAACCAGTTTGATGAAAATATTTCAAATTTTATATAAAACCAGCACCTTGTACCCCATGATTGCATTAATGTACACAACTATGATTTAATTAAAAAATAATAAAAAACAAAGTTCCTTGGATTATCACAATGTGCAGAAAGGGCTAGATGGCCTTTCATGCTGTGGTACATTATGATAATTATAGTAAAAGTGCTCATAGGTATAGGCAGAGCACTGTTTTAGTTGTGGCAGAAAGACAAGGTTGCAATTGCACATGAACTTATGTCCACCCTGTAAAACTCAAACTACTACTATTGGGGGGGATATCTAAGTCTCCTTTTCTCCCAATTTGAACTTTGTTCTTTCTCTTCTGTAGTTTGATCTTATTTTATCCCTGATGCAGTTGAGATTCCTGTATGTGGGAAGGAAAGTTGGCAGCCATACATTCTCCCACTTTGGATTCCCCAGTGGATAAAGGAACTTTTTCTTGCTAACATCTGCATATCAATATCAGAGATAGCCTTTGGTTGGCCTTGTTTGGATCATGTTTGGGTTTATGACTAATAGTTCCACCATGGTGGTCATGGAAGTGTCCCTCAGATCTCCCTTGCAGAAAACCTGTTTTAGGTAGCAGAGCTGATTGACAGCCTCAGCAGCCACACCTATGGATCCACTGCATCTTTCACACCAGGCCTATGATGGGCACAGGTGGGTACCAAATGAAGCATTCCTTCCTGATGAAGGATTCCTCTAATGAGTACCAATGACTTGCAGGACTCCCCACTCTCCTGACTGAGACTGTCATAACTGCACTGTGCCCTAAGGTCCTTCTTATCCAGTTTTCTCTTCCCTTTCTCCTTTTATAGGTATCAACCTTGTGTTATAATCACATAATGAAGGTTATTGCTACCTATTTTTGCCCTTTCTGTCTTTATCCTTCATAGAAGTTTTCTTTAATAAGTCTCCTGCTTTCTATTTCTGGCTTGGTGTCTACTTAGAGGACCTGAGCAAATGTATACTAAAGCCACATGAAATGGGGATGGGATGTTCAAAAGGGAATACATGCCCACTACAGGGTGCATCTTTTAGTCTCTGTTCAGAAAGGGTGACTTTATAGAATCCAGAGCAAGTGTCAAGGAATAAAGCAACTAGGCAGGTTTCAAGCCTTCAGATGTGTTCTTAGGGTAACTGATATTCCCAATGGTCAATGAATCCCATAAGGGTTAAGACAAGGACATCAGGTCTTGGTTTGTTGAAAAATTTATTAAAAATAATTAATCTAGATGTACAAGAAGAGTTGTTACATGTGTTGCTCCGAGATATCAGAGCCACTTGTCTTATAAAGATTGCACTATCCATTTGGTGTTTTGAGAGCACATTTTGCTTATTTTTTTAAATAAGAAAAAGAAATATAGTCTCTGTCTATTTACCATTTGGCTTTGATAACAGCCATTTTTAAAAAAAACATATGCTTCAGGCATTGGAGACAGGTCATTGCTTAAAAATTTTACTTTTTAAGGGGGATCAAAAATGTGAATGTGAAGTTTTGGCAGAGAATAAATAAATAGTAGATTTTCTCTACTCTTCCTTAAGTCTTTGCCTCAAAATAACAGCCCTGTAATCCAACTGATTTTCCTGGAGAAAATTCACTTGGCATTCATTCTTTCCTTCTTTGGAAAATGTTACTTGTGTCTATTGTTAATGTGAGAGTATTTCTGAGAGCAGTTACTCTTTTAACTTGAACATTTTTTGTAAGCTCTTTGGTGTGAGCTACTTACTAGCTCAGATTTCCAGGTGGCAACTTGCTGAGAGCAGGATGAGAAGGGGGGCAAGGACAGTTCAGTGACTTTGGGGATAGGGAACAGAGATGTCTGCAGTAAAGTGTGATGTCTCCACAGGCTTATTTAGGCCACTAGAGCCCAGGATGTGAGCTATCAGGGGCTACTGGACATCTTTGCAGGGACACTGTGAGGCAAGGAAATAGGGAGACTTAGGACAAAGTGGGAGACAATGAAATCAGAGGTTTTTGCTTTATGATTTTACCAAGGATTGCTTGGACTCCATCTGCCTTTGCAGGAAAGTGTGCAAAAGACAAAGTGACATCCTGAGAGAACAGGTGGTCACAACTACCCCCTGCCTCTCTCCATCCAGAAGGAGGCTAATGTCCAGCCCTTGCTGAGTCCACTTGATTCACTGGGCAGAGCATGATGATCTGAGGACTTATGACAACCCTCCTGTCCGGCCAAGCTGTGAGACCAACTGCTCCTTATTTTTTAAGTATTGAGCTGCTTCTGGACTTCACTTCCTTTGTTTAGGAAATTAAGCCTGAAGTCAAACCAGTATGGACTATTGTCTATTCTCTCAGTCACACACTTAACAAGTGTCATAAATACACCACAGATTTATAGCTTCACTTCTTGTTTTTAAGGAGTTTCTATACATTCCACCTGTTTTGGTACAAGAACAGCTCTCTATTGGATTGGGCAGGTGTTATCACCAGTTTGACAGGTGTTAGGCCTGAAGCCTGGAGTAGTTGATGTAAAGCTGGTGTCAGAGCCAGGAGCTCAACTCCAGCTTCCTAATTTATAGCCCAGGGATAGATCTGTGGTCCTTGGGTAACACATTCAAGGGAGTATTACCTTTGGCAAGAAAATACACAATCTCATCTATTGGCTAAATCTGAAATGCCCATAAGACTTTTATCTTCAGTTCTTCATCTTCAAGTAACCAAATGAAGGACAGAGTACAATAACATGGTAGGATGCAAGGCAACCCACTTGATGGCAAAAGTAATAACTTGTAGGAGCAGATGATCTTGCTTGTGATTTAACATGAGCAACACAAGGAATAGAAACATAAGAAATAGGAATAAGAAAATCTGGATTTTCATCTTGGCTTATCAATTAATTAGCTCTGTGATATTTGTTAACCTCATTTAACCTCTCTGAGCTTCACTTTCCACTTAACCATAAATAATACTGTCCTGCCTTGTCTACCCCATAGAGTTGTTAAGACAATTAAGTGAAACATAAACCACCTTTAAAATTCTAAAGCACAACTCAAGCAGAAAGGTGTTTTATTCAGCATTATTTTTAATTATTTTCACACAGAAGGAATAAATAAATATCTGATGGAAAAATGTATGAAGAAAGGAAAGGATGATTTGTTTCTTTAGAATACTCTATTCTCATGAGTTCTTGCAATCTTTTAACTTATTCAATCCTTTTCTTCTTTCTAGTTTCTTATTTATTGATGACAAATTGTCTTTCCCCCCTTTCCTTTAGCTGAGTGTCAGTCAGGCATATGCACCCTTGACCCCAAAGGTATATGCATGTCATTGAACACTATTCATGAACTCTAAGTTTAGCAATGATAGCCTCTATCTAATTCCTGTCCCATCATTGTTGTTTTTTCTACTCAACAGTCTGTAATAAGTCATCACCAAGTTTGGGTAATAGTGAAACTCTATCACCACAGGGGAAGATACTTCTTGATCTAAAGAACCTGAGAGCTCAGAAAGTCCTGAGTGACCATCTTAATCACCCTTCTGATTTCAAAGATGCAGCTCCTGAGGCTCACAGGGGAAAAGCTTAAAGTGGACTCCATAGCTAGTAAATACAAGAATCACTAAAATCCAAGGCTGTGGACTTGCCAGTGCAGTGCCCTTTCCAATTTATAACTGTAAAAGAAGACTGCAGAGGAGGAAAGCGAAGGAACCCCTGGGATTGTCTGCACTTGGGGTTTTCCTAGATGGAATTTCAAAAGGTCTATTTCTGCTGTCTTTACTAACCACTTTTGAAGACTTCTCTTTGACGACTTCTTCCTTCTAGCTGTGCTCTTTAGTGCTATTTCCCACTGAAGCTCACTGTCACTGGCCTTATTATTTTTCTGACTTATACATTTGGGGGAGTCAGGATTTATTGCCCACCTTCCTGTTCACAAACACACTTTTTATGTTCGATTTCATTAGAGGGGGGCTATAGTTGATGACTTTCTCAGCAAGCTGATTGAGGAAAATCCTAGACTTTTTTTTTTGAGACAGAGTCTCACTCTGCCACTCTGGGTAGAGTGCCCTAGCATCATAGCTCACAGCAATCTCAAACTCTTGGGTTCAAGAAATCCTCTTTTCTCAGCCTCCTGAGTAGCTGGCACTATAGGCACCCACCACAACACCGAGCTGAGAGGTTTCACTCTTGCTCAGGCTGGTCTCAAACTCCTGAGCTCAAGCACTCCATATGCCTCAGCCTCCTAAAATGCTAAGATTACAAGAGTGAGCCACTGTGCCCTGTCTGAAAATCCTAGACTCTTAATCCCAACTATGTGGAGTAATGTGGAAACTAAACAAGTGGGTTTCATCAGGTTTGAACAAGATGAAGTAGTCTGGGAAAAATATCAGTGGTCATATTTCTAGTTTTCAAGGATTTGAGATTTTGAGGGTGGCAGCTAGCCCAAGGAACATCTTCAATTTTTTTTGTAAAGGGAGTTTGGACCTCTAATATCAGTTGTACTTGCAAAGAGTTTCTAAAAGTATAGACAGTATAGTTTCTAAAAGTATAGGTGCAAACAGACTGATATCTCAGAAGTGCACAGGTGCAGTCAAGGGGTCAAAGTTAGTCCATTTCTAAAACAAAAAAAACAAAACAAAGTTAGTCCATTTCTCTTCGTGCTCAGGGTGACTTAGTCAACATTTTTGATTACTCATTGGATAGCTTTGATTTCTCCTTTTTGCAGCATAATTCCTAACTCATTGCAGTATATAAATTCTATGAGAGAGAATCTTCAGAGAGCATAACTGGTTGCTTTGGAAATAGGGTGAATTTAGGAGCCCAAGGGAAGATACCAAGTCATAATCAGGTACTTTCTATTAGTCATGGAAAAGTATGATTTTATCATCATTCCTTATGTTTCTGGAGTTTAATGTAAATTACCATATACTTTTATATTTGAGATCTCTTTTAAACATTCTTTCTTATATTCAATAAATATTCTTGAGTTCCTATAATGACCGTGGCATTGTTGATAAGAATTTTACAGATTAAGTGAGGGATACTCAGCTAAGCAGGGGGGAACTAAACCTTGGACTCATAGATACAGTGATGTGATAGGTCTTTTGACTTCTGCTATAGTCTTCATTCCTTCAGAGCTGTACTATGCATTCACAGCACGAAACAGCCAAATAGATTCAAAAGAACCAACCCTGGATTTGAATATGAAAGAGTAAGCATATAGACAGTTGCTGTTTTTTTTTTTTTTTTTTACTTTTTATTCATTTGTATTCATTTTAATTGTCCCATGCCTATGCTATATTGGTTGATAAATATTTGAACATCATCCATGATATTTCACGTACTTTATCTTTACACTGAACCAACTACTCAGCATTGAGAACAGAGTTGACCAGAACTACTCCAGATCCTTCTTAGCTCAGACTTAGTTTATTTATTGACTGACCTTTCCATTTGAATGCACCCTGAGATCCAACTCCATGTCATGCCCTGAAGATGGGTCACAAATGTGATGTGGAAAAGCAGTGCACAAACCTATTTCCTCATTCCCCAAACTCTAAAATCTCATGTCTAAATAATAAAGTTTATTTCACAGAGTTCTTTTGTGGATCAATCAATATAGTGTCTATAAGAGCACCTAATAAATGATCCATCTCGATAAAGTTTATGTTAAGAAATAATTTTTTTTTATTTTTATCTTTTAATTCCATTTCTCTAAGAACTTCTTGAAGTCCCCTCATATTTTTATTGCATGCAGTGCAGAAGATTTCTGGTATGCAGTTTCTCCAGTCCTCTCTTGAAAACTTTAGGGTATAAAACTTACATCTATTTGTACTAATCTTATAGTAATTCATTCCAAGTTATTAGTTCTAGTTTCAGAAAGTTCTTACTTAAATTAAAACTATACAAAAGTTGCTGTATCATCTCTCCATATAACTGATTTTCTTCATTTCTGTAAACTTCCATAAAACTTATTTTCTGTACATTTCCTTTAACATTTCCTTATTTTATCACTTAACTAATTTATTCTCTCTTCAAACCCTATTCAGGAGGCCAAGAATATAATGAGTAACACAAAGTTTCCACACAGGAGAAACTTATAGATTAGTGTACATGTATTATGACTGTGTATGTATTATAGGCATTTAACCATTTTCAATGCACTCTTTTTTGTACTACTAACTGAAGAAAAATAAATGGTGCCCTTCAAAGATTTTTAAGATTTGGAAACAAAAAAAAGTCAGAGGAGCTAAATCAAGACTATAAGGTAGATGCCTAATGACTTCCCATGAAAACTTTCACAAAATTGCCCTTGTTTTATAAGAGTAGTGAGTAAAAGCATAGTTGTGGTGAAGAAGGCGTCTCTGGTGAAGCTTTCCTGGATACATTTCTGCTAAAGTTTTGCAGAATAATTTTCTCAAAATACTCTATAATAAGTAGACATTATTGCTCCTTGCCCTCCAGAGAGGCTAAAAGCAAAATTTCTTGAGCAGCCCAAAAACTGTTCCCATGACCTTTGCTTTGACTGGACCTCTTCCACCTCTTGGTAGCCATTGCTTTTATTGTGCTTTGTGTTCAGAATTGTACTGGTAAAGCTATGTTTCATCTCCCATTAAAGAAATGTTTGTACTTGTTTTAAATTTCCACTGAAAGTTCTTTTCTTATCTGCAGCTGATCTGGACACAATGTCTTTGACACACATAGAATGGGAAGTGTGCTCGGCTTTAAATTTTCCAGTCAGAATTTGTTAAGCTGAACAGTTGCGATTAGCTATTATTTCTACTGTTAACCATTGGTCCTTTTCAACTGTGGAATGAACAAAACTAATTTTTTTCTTTGAAAATTGATATGGATAGTCTGATACTTCATCTTTAACATCATCTTGTCACTTTTTAGAGCAAGCTGTGCATTTGTAAACTGCTGATTTCTTTAGAGTATTGTCCCTATAAACCTTTTGGAAATCATCAATGATTTTACAATTCTTCTACTTAAGCTTCATCAGAGATTTGATGTTTGTTCTTGCTTCAATCTTGTCAGAATTCACATAGCTCTAGGGCTCTTTTCAATCTGATATTGTATCCTTCTTAGTGCTTCAAACAAGATCCTACTCGGATGTGTTACAACAAATTAGTATGAGTTTATTTTGATGCAATTTTTTAAAATAATGCATAGTTATTTATAATATGAATTTTCTAGAAACTCTTTGTGTTTTTTTGTTTGTTTCCCTCTACAGGAACTCTTTGAAGACGTCTTGTATAATAATCTAGTTTTGTGTATAATTCCTACACATTTCCAAAGTAATTTTTCTTTCATCCATTCATTTGATTCTTATTATGATTATAATACTATGAAAATTATTATAATACTTATGAGACACTCTTCTATATATGTATTCATACTTACAATGCATATGAATTCATTTAATCCCCATAAAACTTTGTGAAGCAGGTTGCTGTTATTCTCCACATTAAACAATGAACCTGAGGCAGTAAGAAATTAAATAAATTCCTTAAGGTAAATTCCTATCTAGTAAATGGCAGAGCCAGGATTTGAACATGTGCCATCAAAGCTAGTGTCTGAGCTCTCTTAGCCATTCATTACAACATACAGTAAAGGAGCAAACTGTGATACCTATCTGGCTGTAGCCTAAGATGACGTATGTGAGTAATGTGGGCAAACCAGAGAGTGCCTACACTGGGGGTCCTCAAACTTTTAAAGCAGGGGGCCAGTTCACTGTTCCTCAGACAGTTTGAGGGCCGGACTATAGTTTAAAAAAAAACTATGAACAAATTCCTATGCACACTGCACATATCTTATTGTGAAGTAAAAAAAAAACAAAATGGGGGCAATGCCTGTGGCTCAAAGGAGTAGGGCGCTGGCCCCATATACTGGAGGTGGTGGGTTCAAACCCAGCCCTAGCCAAAAACTGCAAAAAAAAAAAAGAAAAAAGAAAAGGGAACAAATACAAATATAATATTTAAAATGAAAAGAAAGGTGCCCCCATCTACAAAAAAGACCTCCTAACTTCAGGAAAAAAAGGCCCCCCCCCTTAATCGCAAAAAAAGGCCCTACTAACTGCAAAATAAAAAAAAAAATTGACCTCCTAACTTAAAAAAAAATAAATTCTAATTTGTTCTTACGTTGGTCCTCAGGCAGCAGCAGGCTCTGCATAGGCAAGCTCGTGACTCCTCTGATCACGAGTTTCAGCCTTACTCGAGACTGAGAGGAGGAGAGAGACTGAGAGTAGGAGGGGAGTCGGAGAGTGTGATGCACATTCCACACATGCACACTGCGGCCTGGGATGAGTCAACTGCTAAGCGGGACAGGCTCCTGTGGCAGAAACACCTGGCAGGCCAGATAAATGTCCTTGGTGGGCTGTAGTTTGAGGACACCTGGCCTACACTGTGAAAGGTGCCAGACTCTTATTCCAGGCACTTCCTTCCTTGATTGACTGCATGTCTAGTATTCCCAGATTTTTGGAATTTTATATGGTATCACCCAGTTTTAAATGTGTTAATTAAGTAGATATGTGCTATAACATACACACACATATAATAATATACTGTGTATACACACACATGTTTGCTCCAAACAATCAAACATGCTGGCTAGGTTTGGCTTGCATTCTTCATATTTGTGACCTTAATCGTACTGAAACCTGGAAATATCACATGCTTTCTAACATTCAGAGAGGTTAAATGACTTGTTCAAAGTGATGACTGTTGGTTAGCTCTGGGTATAGGAAAGCTTGGTTTTTATCTCACTCTCATATCCATTCTAACCAATAGGGCAGCTGAAGAAGGAGTCACCATCCATTCACATGGGTTGCATTTCCACATCCCAGAGGCAGATTAAAATGGCAACACGATCTTTGCTATTCTTGGCATTGATAGATGGGTTCTAATTCTGCTTCTAGAGTGATTTGCTTAATCAATAGAATGTGGCAGAAATGATTTTCTGATATTTCTGAGATCAGTCATAAGAAGCCTCACAGCATCTGCCGGGCTTTGTTGTAGACACACTCTTGGGAAACTTCCTCTGGAACCTGGTCACCTGCTGTGAGGACCCAAGCCATGTGGAGAGGCCCAGAATTAGCAGTTCAGCTGGTCTCCAGCCATTATCTAGAATCAACTGCTCACTGTCCCAGCCCAGGCTTCAGAGAAATAATTGGATATGGGTTCTCCCACCTCAGTTGCTCTCTCAGTCACCCAGATGATGCCAGCATTTCCTAACTTCCTTACCTACAAAAATGTGAGTCAAACCAAATGATTATTTGAAGCACTACATTTTGGGGTGGTTTGTATACTATAAGATAACTAGGAATAATAACTTTAAGCAGCGTACCCAGGAATATATCCCAAAGCCCTTCTTTCCACCCCCTTTACCTACAACTTCTCTCCTGGGAATTTCATTTATTGCTGGGATCTCACACAAGTCTGGGTGTGAAGAGAAGTCATTTTTATAAAAGATGACTTGGGTGGCTCCGTTTTCATATTGAATGCAGTTGTCATTTGGACAGAGCTGGCAGTTAGAAATCCTCACACAAAGGGGGTGAGTGAAATATGAGTATATGTCCCTGGATATAGGATTTGTCACGCCCACTCTGTGGGGGCCTGGAAGACTAGTAGAGTTGGGAGGATGAAATGGGTCTCTTTAGTGACTCTGGGCCCCCTTGGGATTCCCCTTGCATTCACAGTGTTGATTGGAAGTGATGGTTGTGGAGCAAAGTATGGTTCTAGTGTTGCTGTGTCTGACAGCTGATGCTTGTGTATACTCCAGACAGGTGGCATTTCTTTTTGCCTAGGCAGCCCTCCATCTTTATCTCACTGCCAGTGAGTGCCAGGGGCTAGGGACATAAAATGAACAAATAAGCCTCTTTCCTGAAAAAGCTATGGACTACACAGATGTGTGTGTGTGTGTGTGTGTGTGTGTGTGAGAGAGAGAGAGAGAGAGAAGGAGAGAGAGAGAGAGTCTATATACCCATAGGCACATATACAAATGCATATGTATAAATTGGGTTTATTACTTGGGCTGAGGTTTGTAAAGTATAAACAGGAAATGGCTTAATTTTCCTTCATCATTTTCTGTATCTCTATGCTTTTCCCTTCCTTGCCCCTTGATGAATTGAACAAATTCCACAGTTTTCCAATCCTTTTTAACACATTTTTGACAATATAGCGTCCCTTCCAAGTTTTAAAAAGCCTGATTCTGTCCTTGCCAATGCTTTAAGCTCAGATTTATTTTAAAGCTGCTTTTCTTCCTTCCAATCAGGATTGACTGGTGCCTTGGAGGCCAGAGCAGGGGCTGGTGTGGTCTCCCTGCATTCTCCCTTTATTCCTCACCTCTTGTTTCAAGTTACTCCAGTGACTGAGGTACAGGAAGTACAGGAGGGATGAGGTCCAGGGTTAGTACTGGAAAAATAAGGGAGGCAGGGATTCACATGGCTAATGGTTTTTAGCACAGGTGTCTGGGCTTTTGGGTGTAGCAAGAGTTCAGATGCTATGGGATTCATGTTGACAGGCTATTCACAGGGTCTTCCTACACTGCACCTCCCACCCCAACTTGGGAATTTATTTCTGCAATGCATTTTCCTGATGCTGGTTCCACATTCTCTGGATGATCCTTTGCAACCTCCTTCTAGTTCCTGCCTCTTGGAAGTCAGTCCCATCTTATCAAGTTGCTTGGAGCTCACCATCCTCCACCTCTGTCCTCAGGAAATTTATATGCACTTATCAAGCCAGCACTGCTCTTCTGCTACCTGGGGCTCTCTGCCACCTTCCTGGGCTGCTTGAGCCAGCTCTGTGCTGCCAGAGTCTTCCAAGTGGGAAACAGGTTCCATTCTTTCTAACCACACATCCCTCTAAACTCAAGCTCTCTCACCATCACTCACTCTGTGCTTTACTTCAGGTCCCCTTTTCTCTGAGGCTTGTGGTTCAGTGGCACAGTAAATATCCCTCTGGGAAGTCCCTCCAGCTGCCCCTTCTTGCAGCTACCCCTAAGATCTATAAGGGATGTTCTTCAGGATCCTTCCCCAGCTCCTTAGTGGAGAAAAGCCAAGTACTTTCTGTTCCCTCCCTAACTTCCTGTCACACATTTAGTGTTTTTTGCAGTCTGGAGGGTATAGTGGTCTTCAGCTTCTCTTCAGAATCTGTGAAGACTTTCCTGTTTTAGCCCAGATTCTAGGACAATGCGAGATATGTTTTATAAAATACAATGATTCTCTACCATGTTGACAATTGTTAAGTGGCTCTAAGCACTGAGCAAATTCATTGGGAGAAAGAGGCAGGAGTGTCCCGAGAGCTAGTAATGGGAAGGAAAGAGTTCTGGAAGGACAAATGGGGCTCCATCCAGAAGGACAGCCAGAGAGAACTCTAGGCGGAGATACGAGGACAAGTGTGCTGAATAAAAGGGCTTGGTGAACTAAAAACACAGAACAAAGGCTGGTGGAGCTGGTGGGGAGAAGGAAGTTAGGATTGCAGGGGCCCCTGGGAGCACAGCAGGCAGGTGGGACTACTGAAGAGCTTAAGGAAGGGGGTGAGTGACACCATTTTCTAGTCAGAAGTATACCAAGTAAGGACACAGGAAGAACAGTGAGGAGACTCCAGGTCTCCATCTCATTTACCTTTAAATTTTTACCCTCTTACATCTTCCTCAGGTTCTTGGTTGACTCCTGTTCCCCCATCTCTTCTACATTCTCTCTTAGGGGGTGACAACCACTGGCCACTAAATGGCAAAGGATTTATCTGATGATGGTGGGACAGGTT
The DNA here is from genome assembly GCA_963573935.1 of Arctocebus calabarensis. Lineage (NCBI taxonomy): Eukaryota > Metazoa > Chordata > Mammalia > Primates > Lorisidae > Arctocebus > Arctocebus calabarensis. The sequence goes on from CAUYON010108530.1 coordinate 14,463, forward strand.
CATATGGCCTCAGTCTATTATTTTCTGGCTACCTCAAAAGACTGAATGAAGGTGTATGAAAATGATCTATAAAACTCTAACCTTAGAAAATGCAGGGAGCTCTTATTTTTAAGCAGTTAACATTTGTGCAACTCATTTGGCAATTCATTATGAACTCTTTGTGACATATTTTCTCTTGTTTTCTGGAATTGTTATATAAGTCTGTAAATTCACTGGCCTTGTCCCTTGGGGTTCTGCTTTTCAGTTTCCAACATAACAGCTAGCTAGAAGGTAGATTAACCCTAGAATGGAATATCTGTTAGTTGCAACCACAGGAGGCAAATCCAAGGAATGCCATGTGTTTTAAACCTAGTAATTTTAGTTCAGTACTTTTTTTAATAAAAATATTTACAGGCCCAAGTATTGACCTAGATAATTATTAACTATATAGGTAAGTAGACCATTTGGGTCTACCAGATATGTTCCATTAGTTTATATGCTTCCATTTGGATTGAATAAGACTCTGAGCTTTTATCCAGTCATCAGCCTGGCAGGAATTTAATCCTGGTCTTCTTAAAGTTTCCAGCATTTCAGCTAATATATCACTTAAAGATTGTGCAAAGGTCTTGGGGTAGATGGTAGACCTGGTTCGCATGGCCACAGTCTAATGTCTTACACAGTGACAAAGCATATAAGCCATTGGCCCCACTAATTATCAACAAGACAGCCTTTTCCACTTTTTAAGGCAATTTCAAGTTTACTCCTTGAACCCTTTAGACCATATTTGGGGCCATCCTGGGACCTACCTAGATCCCTAGGGTCCAATTTCCCAAGGTACATGAAGCAGCCATTTAACCTACTCTCAGACTTTGTCCTTTGAGGGAACAGGACATGGATTTCTAGTACAGAGAGTCCTTTGGATCTTTATTTCCTCCCAGACTTGGATAAATCCACCTGTCTCATCTTATTATTTCCCTAGCAAGAATCTTTGTCTTCTTTCCTCACTGTCTGGTGTACCCTGTATGTCTTCTCAATAAGTGAAGGGTTCACAAAACGCCCCATGTGTAATTTTTTTCCTCAAGTAGGTTTAGTCATGGCTCTGCAGCTGCTCCCAGAGTGAGAGATACAGGAACTGACTCCCTACTAGCCCAAGTATGATTGTGGTTGATACATACCTTAACACATAACATCTCAGTCCATTCTCCTACCCATATATAGACATAAAAGTAGATATAACTTTTAAAACCACAAGTTAACAAAGCCACAAGGTAATAAACATAATAAAGCTATTAAATACAAACAAATACACAACCCAATAAAATTTTTAGTAACAATATTGCTTATATGATGATGATATTTGAAGGAAAGTCATTGTTCCTACCCTCACTATGGCTCTGATTGCTCTGGTATGGCCCTTTTGAGATTGACATGGGTGTTCCTTTATGGGCTATGTGATGATAACTTGATTTTTCCACAGTTTTTCTGTTTCAGTTACTTTGACTTCATTTCATAAAACCACTTGTGATGCTGTTTGGACTTCTCTTTGTGCCAAAGCCATTATTTACATAATAAACATACTGTACTCTTTTTTTCCATTCCTCTGGGAAAATTAAAGTAGTACTAATTGGTACCAACTCCATCACCAACACAAACAAAGGCTTGGGTGTGGAAATTGTGGATGAGCTTTTTTTTGTTGTTGTCGTTGTTTGCAGTTTGGCCAAGGCTGGGTTTGAACCTGCCACCTTTGGTATATTGGGCCGGCGCCCTACTCACTGAGCCACAGGCGCCACCCTGTGGATGAGTTTTTGATTATTACACAGTCACTAAGTCCATTTATTTTCTTCTTTTTTTTTTGAGACAGAGCTTCAAGCTGTCACCCTGGAGAGAGTGCTGTGGCATCACAGCTCATAGCAACATCCAATTCCTGGGCTCGAGTGAGTCTCTTGCCTCCGCCTCCCAAGTAGCTGGGACTACAGGAGCTGCCACAATGCCCAGCCATTTTTTGGTTGCAGCCATCATTGTTGTTTGGCCGGCCCGGGCTGGATTCAAACCTGCCAGCTCAGGTGTACATGGCTGGTGCCTTAGCCTGTTGAGCCACAGGCGCCGAGCCACTAAGTCCATTTCTACTCATCACTTCAAATCTCATTGAAATGCAAAGAGAAAATTAAGAATTTTTTTTTTAATAATTTTATTGAATCATAATTATGTACATTGGTGCAATCACAGGGCACGATTCATATACATTCAGAAATATTTTGATCATACTGTTACAGATATCCTTCATGGCATTTCCTTGATCACTATA
>CAUYON010108536.1:0-16821 GCA_963573935.1 Arctocebus calabarensis
CTTTTGAGACAGAGCCTCCAGCTGTCACCCTGGATAGAGTGCTGTGGCATCACAGCTCACAGCAACCTCCAATTCCTGGGCTCAAGTGAGTCTCTTGCCTCCACCTCCCAAGTAGCTGGGACTACAGGCACCCGCCACAACGCCTGGCTATTTTTTGGTTGCAGCCATCATTGTTTGGCAGGCCCAAGCTGGATTCAAACCCACCAGCTCAGGTGTACGTGGCTGGCACCTTAAACCATTGAGCCATAAGTGACTTCTTTAAGCCCCTGGGAACCCTCTCTTTGTGATATTTTAGCTAGCTTTTCTTGAACTGGACAAGAAAAGTTAGCTAAAAATTCTTTGAAATCTTACTTCCTTATCTGTCAGCTGGTGAAAGAGAAAAAAAAAAAAAAAGAAAAGAAAGAAACACCTGCCCAAATATAATTGTTTCTAAAATCACTGAGATTTGAGATTGTCTAGGAGTAAAAACGAAGAGGCTATTCTCCTTGGTATTCAACTGAATGAGCTGAAAACATACATCTGCACGGAACCCTGTGCATGAATGTTTACAGCAGCTTTGTTGATAGCTGCCAAAACTTGAAGACGATCAAGTGGCCTTCAGTACGAGCATGATTAAACTATGGTACAAGCGAATGATGGAATATTAGTCCGCACCAAAGAAATGCACTATCAGGTTGAAGAACAAATTGAAGAGTACAGGCAAACCTTGCTAAAAGCAGAATATAAATGTCTTCATATAATAATGGAGAAATTGCCAGGAGGGCTATGTTAATCAGGTTGATGAAAATAGTTAAGATTGTATATGAAGCCAGCACATTGTACCCCTTGATTACACTATTGTACACAGCTATGATTTAATCATAAAGATAATAAAAAAATAAAATAAAATATTAGTTTCAACACAGAAAAATACTGCTCTGTGCCATACCCTATCAACACCAGATTCAAATAACTGGATTATCAGTAGTAGTAGTCACATTGGATAAATCAACAATTTACTGCAAAAAAAAAAAAAAAAAAGAAGAAGAAGAAATTGAAGAAACTTCAGTGTCGCCAACCTGAAAGGCTGCGTAGTGCATTTGACTCCAGTGATGCAATCACTGGAATTGTAGTTTGATGTGGTCTCTCTCGTTTGTTTTTCCTTTCATTGCCTGTAATTTTGTGTCAAATCCAAGAGATCATTGCCAAGAACAAAGTCAAGAAAAGTTTCCCCTTTATCTTCTAGTTGTTTTAGAATTTCAGATCATACATTTACATACAACATTGTTATACACAACCAGCAGTTCATATGCTTATTTTTGTGCCAATATCATACTGTTTTTAGCCATTGTAACCTTGTAATATGTTTTTAAATTAGGAAGTGTGATGCCTCCAGCTTTGTTCTTCTTGCTCAGAATTTCTTAGACTAGTTGAGGTCTTCTGTGCTTTCATTAAATTTTAAGATTATTTTTGCTATTTCTGTAAAAGAAAACATCTTTGGAATTAGGCTAGAGGTTTCTCTGAATCTTTTGATCACTTTGATGCACATTTTAACAATTTTTTTTTAACTAATGGACACATCAAGTCTTTTGATTTATTTGTGTTCACTTACCCTATTTTTTGTTTTATAGTTTTTCAGAGTGGAAGGGTTTCACCTCCTTGGTTCCACTTATTTCTAAGTATTTTATTCTTTCTGGAGCTAGGGTAAGTGGGATTATTTCCTTAATTTCCTTTTCAGACAGTTCAGTGTTAATGTATAGAAATGCAATTTTTGTCTGTTGATTTTCTATCCTGCAACTTTATTGAAACTGGCTATTAGCCTTAACCATTTTCTTGACAGCATCTTTAGAGTATCTATATATAAGACCAGTCATATTGTAAACAGAGACAATTTCATGTCATTCTCTCTGAGTTGAGTAGATTGTTGCCTAATTGTTCATCTAGGAGTTCAACTTTTACAACTCAATAGTAAAAAACTCCAAATAACCCAATTAAAGATGGGCAAAGAATTTGAACAGATGTTTCTAAAAAAGAAAAAAAGATATATAAATGGCTATCAAGCATGTACAAATATTTTCAAAATTACTAATCAGTAATTTTGCATCAGGAAATGCAAATAAAAAACAAGGTAAATTATCACTTCATCCCTATTAGGATACAGATATTATTAGGGTGGCTATTATCTGTTTATTGCTGCAATATTTACAACCGCCAGTTTTGGAATCAAAACCATCAGTGAATGAATGGATAAAGAAATTGTAGAGCACATACACAATGGAATAACCACAAACAAGAATAAAATCCTGCCAATTACGACAACATGGATATAACTGAACATTATTTTAAGAAAAATAAGTCAAGCACAGAAAAGTAAATCTCACATGTTCTCACTCATATAGGGTAGCTAAATATTATAAACAATTGGTCTCATGGAGACCGAAAGCAGAATCGTAGTTACCAGAGGCTAGGAAGGGTGGGGTGGGGGGACAAAATGAGGGTGATTAATAGGTGCTAAAATGCAGTTGGTTAGAATGAACAATATTTGATAAGACAACAAAGTGACTGTAATCAACAATAATTTAGGGTACACTTTGAAATAAGTAGAATTGTGGAAACGGAATGTTCCTAACACAAAGAAATGATAAATTCCTAAGATGATGGATACGCCGGTTACCCTGATTTGATTAATTCATATTGTATGCCTGTATTGAAACATCACATGCACCTTATAAATATATACAACTATTATGTACCAAATTAAAAATAAAAAAAGTTTAAAATCCCCCAAACAATAGTAATAAGTATTGGCAAGATTGTGGGAAAATTGGAAACCTTGAACGTGGTCAGTGGGAATATAAAATGGTGCAGCTGCTGTGGAAAGCAGGAAAGAGGATCCTCAAAAAATTAAAAATAGACCTACTATCTTATCCAAAAATTCTGCTTTTGGTTTGTGTCCAAAAGAATCAAATCCAGGATCTTGAAGATAAATTAGGACTCCCAGGCTCACTGCAGCATTATTTACAGAAACTCAGTAATGGAAACAACCCAACATCCATCAACACGTGAATGGAAAAAGAAAAGGCAGCATATACTTATAATGGGGTATAATTCAGTGTTATGACTGAAGGAAATCCTCTGCTTTTAACAATGTACTTGAATTTAAGGGTCATTATGCTAAATGAAATAAGCAAATCCAAGAAAAACAAATACTGCATGATCTCTCTTATATGTAGTAGGAGGTATCTAAATTAATCATACATACATACATATATGTGTGTATATATATATTTTTCCATTCTATGTGCAATAGTCTATTGTACGCACACCAGAGTAGTGGTTACCAGAGAATGGTGGGGAGGATTTAGGAATTACTGTTCAATGGGCATAAAGTTCCAGAGATCTACTGTCCTTCACTAAGTTCCAGAGATCTACTGTACAACAAGGCTTCTGTCCTATTTAATTTATTGTGCACCTAAACATTTGGGATGCAGGTAGATTTCATGATAAATGTTCTTACTGTAAACAAATACACACAAAAAGAAACTTTCAGAGGGCCTGGGTATATTCATCACCTTGTTGTGGTGAGAGTAACTCGAGCTTATGCATAGGTTGAACCTTGCCAAATTATATACCTTGATCATGGGAAGTTTTGTTGTTATCAATTATACCTCAATAAAGCTAAAAAAAAAAAAAAACAACAAAAACCTTTCATATGCCCCAGAATTTGCACTTATTGGCAATTATCCCAGAGAAATTAAAACTTATATCCATGTAAAAGGAGTTCATAACTGTTCATAGAAGCTTAATTTTTGATAGCCAAAATTTTGTAACTATCTGAAGTCCTTCAGTAGATGAATTATTGAAGTGCCATATCAACATGATAAAATTCTACTTGTCAGTAAACAATAAAATGAAATTAAAGAAAGCTTTGAAATGTGCTTTCCCTACTTGCTCTGACAGCACGAGCAAACACTGAGATGATGTGGGTGAGAGGCAGTGGGCAGTTACACACCTGTTTTCTATTTACTATGGCCCTAGACCTATCTTGGTAGGGGAAGAAAAAAATTCTCCTGAATTTCTATTGTGGATTTCTGGATCAATCTGCACATTTACATTGCATGCTATGTGGTTTGCTCATAAATTGTCTGGCACATATTAAATAAAGAAGGTCCCCATCCTTCAGAAGGTACCATGCAGTGACTAGTGTTAAGTCCTAACACTGGACTAACAGACGCTGAAAGGGGAAATGAAGGGACAAATGACCAGCAACTGGAGATGATAAGGATCAACTCTTTCCAGGTGATGTTGACTAAAGGCAGAGAAAAGAATTTGCCTTTCAATTCTTGGGGACTTAAAAAAAAAAAAGTTGACTTTGTTCTCTATTCCCAGTATCAGGGGAAGATTCCAGACAGGTGGCCATCTATGTGTTCATCAAGGACCAGAACCTCTTCCGGGGATGACGTTACCTCCCTGTCATAAGACCCTCAGTGGACTCCCCATTGATAGCTGAGGAGAGAGATGCTCTTGCGAGGGCTCACGGCAAGTTTTATTAGGACAGTTGTAGAAGTGGGTCCCATTATACCCACTCACACTCTATCAGGTAAAACTTAATCAGTGGCCACACATGACTACAAGGAGGACTGGTGTAGTGCCAGAGGTTGAGGCCGAGGAGGTTTGCACCAAATTAGGACAGACTAAAGAAAAACCGAGGAGAAGAGGAAGGGCGTACCTGGGACGTGCCCTTTATTTAGCTCATGGTGGCCAGTAAGCAAACCTGGGGACATTGGCCTTCATTCATCTTGTGGGGGCAGGAGAGCTAGCATAAGAAGCTTCTACATAAAAAGTTCACCTTGAGCAAAAGCATCCAATGTACTCAATACTTTTATGAAACCAATTTATAATTAGTCACATTTTCTTATGAAAGATAGATCACAACAATTGCTTAGGATGAAGAAGAGAAGTAGAGGGGGATGGGAGGGGACAGGGAAGTTTTGATAGAGGAAGGGTAAATGGTGGGACCTGTAAGGGTACAAGTCAAATCTACCAAGTATAGAACATAATTCTCTTAACACAATAATTAAGTAAATGAGGTGAAAGCTATATTAATTAGTTGGATGTAAACATTCCAATTTGTATTAAAAAACAACACATTGTACCCCACAAAACATAAATGTATTCATGATTTATGTGTTTATGACTTAATAAAAGGAAAAAAAATAGAAGGAAAAAAAAGAAAAAAAAAGAAAGTTCACCTTGGGAAGTCCACATGGGCAGAAAGCTTTGGGGTCTTATATAGCAGCCAAAACAACAATGTCTTCAAATCCAGCGCTAAAGAATGACGTCATATTGCTTAATCATGAGCACTTCAGGTAACATGGCACCCGTCCGCTTAATCATGCTTACTCAAAATAATCTCTCACCTGCTGGTCCTTCAAGCTCAACAGCCTAACTGACCCACAACTGGGAAAAGGAGACTACCCAGAAGCAAAAGGAATGAGTTTTGGGTTTTCCCTCCAGCCAGTTGGTCTCTGCTGCCTAAGGAAGGAGTGAAAAATGAGTGAAGCCTCCCAAGTCAAAGTAGATCTCAGGTGCTTCATGAGAAAAAAATCCCCTTAAGGACTGGCCACTCACGTCTTGACCAGCTATGGATAAAGTGTCAAAATAGAGAATATTATAAAACATTTTAAGAGGTAGAGAAAAATAAAGCAAGTGTTACTCAGAGAAAAGACCTTTCTTCTTTTCATGTCACTGGAAACCATGGGAGGCAGTGGCACGTTTGGAATGAGAAAAACATAAATTAGGACACAGAGAGACAGCAACTGAAAAACCAGAGAAAATAAACTGAGGATCTGCAGCTTGGGGCTCAGAGATTTTGGGATTTCCATAAGAAATCGCTCCATCACAGCTGGCCTACATGTTAAAAAACTGCACATATGTATGAAATGTGCATTCTGATTATTCAGTAGGTATTACGCAATTCTCTGTTAAGTATACCATTAGCCTAGAACACAAATTCCCTTCTTACCCTCAGGCGTCCACTGTCAGTGAGATTGGATATAAATTATAAATCAGAGGCAGCTGACCTCTGGCTGACTCTGGAATTACATAGTAGCCTGATCCCTACTTATTTTCCCTCATCAGGTCTTACTCCTAAGATCTTTGGACTAGATATGTTTGTTTCCTTTGGATAATCTGCAGGCTTAATTGACCTGGTATCTCAACTGGTACCAATACTTGTGTTCGTTTTGTTTAATGAATCATTACCGCATAATAAGTTGCAGAATTGTGGTTTTCTGCTTGGAACTAGTTTCAGCTATAGACTCTATGTAGGGTCTCTGGACCTGATCCCTGTTACATCGGTGAGTCAGAGCTGTACAATTTTCCTTCCTTAGAAACTACCTGTGCCCATAATTCAAGGAAAAAAAATAGAAATAGTTAAGATTATTAGATTCAATTTTTAAGTTATTTCTGAAGTAAACATGGACCCAAATAGGTATTCTATGAAATTAACTTCTGGACTGGAAACCCTCAACTGAACTAGGTAAAGAAGCTTTTCACAGAAGCTTCATGCCACGAGTCTTATCTTCACTCATCTTTCTTCTCCTAGGAAACTCACCCTTTGCTTCTTATTCTGAAAATTGCCATTTTTTCATATGTTCTTACCAACCTAGCCTCAGTGATTGATCTAGGAAGGAACACTTTACTCGTGATATGTCAACCAAGAACCTACCTGTCTTTATTCCAAGTAGAAAAGTTGGACGAAAGCCCTTTCCTTCTGTGTGGCAGAGCTGAGGATGGGTGATACCAGAAGGGGTCTGTGCTCAGGAATATGTGCTCCTACGGAGAAGCCCATCTTACAGGATAAACACCTGAGTGGACAGAAGCAGAAAGATGGCATGGAAGGTCCACCCATGATGATACTTCTCCCTTCCTCAGTGGTGATGTATTGAGCTAATAATTTCAACTTTTTTCTTTTTCTGAAAAAATTCCAGGATATTAGGGGTACACATATTTTATTTGCACACTTTGTTTTTGTACAGATTGAATCAAAGTTATACACATAAGTGTACCCTTCATCCACTTAGTGTGCACCGAACCCAATAGGTGTGAATTTACCCATCCTGACCTCCTGCCCACCAGCTTCTGTTCATTGAGATTTACCTCCACATGTGCACTTAAGGTGCAATCGATTAGTTCGAATTTGGTATTGAGGATAGGTGTTTGTTTCTCTGTTCTTGTGATGTTTCACTTAGAGGAATGTCCCACCCACGTTGTCGCAAAAGCCTACTAGATGACTATTTTTTGTGACTCAGTCGTACTCCATAGAATGCATATACTACATTTTATTAATTCATTCACATATGGGTGGTCATTTGAGTTATTTCCATGTCTTTGCCATAAGTTCAACTTTCTTTTTCTTCTTTTGAAATGTTTATTGATTAATTGGTTGAATCTTGTGTGTGTGTACATACCAGTTTAGATTGAATTCTGAAAAAATCATAGCAATAATAGAGCCAGGATTGAGACATCTAGAGGAATTTTTGTATGAATATGGTATATATTATACACAGGTATTTTTGTTACTGTTAACTCAAAATTGGATTGTATGGAAAAGCATTAAGGATACCAGAGGCTGGTTGTGCTTAAGAAAACTGAAGCTCTCATCAATGACCTAGACAAGTTATACATTATCCAAGTTTCAGTTTTTCATGCATTAAGATGAGCACATGTGTGTACAAGTTTTGTGGATGTTTTCTAAAATCATAAATACAAATTATCTAATAAGGATTTGCTGATATGTTCTTCTATCTGAATGGACATATATTTATGGACATTATTTAAACTGGAGAACATAAAATCCATTTAAAATTTGGCTTACAGAGCAGAAGAAAACATCAATTCAATAAAGAAAAGAAGCAAAAAAAAAAAAGAAGCAATTATACTTTTTGATAACCAGTTTTCCTTAGTGATATCTGTGCTCCAATAAAAGTAGAAGGACATTTGAATAAGTTTCCAAAATGACTAGATTCGAATTTATTAATAACTCTCAATCTATTAAAAGTATAATCTTTTATCTAATAATATGTAAAGAGTAATAAAATTTATTTTGAGACAGCTGGAGTCCTGCATTTCTGATCTGGAGGTTGTCTGTAACCTCAGAACAGAAAGCAGAGAAGTATTTCAGAGAAGTGCCCTGAAATACTTCTCCTCCCCTAGGCACCAGGATAAAACACAGACAGCAGTCCAGCGCAGACCTGACCCGGCTCTTTAACGCAAAACAGACCTGCTTCTGTTGGGCCCTTTACGCTGCCCTTTCTTATTGCAACACCCCTGAGAACAAAACATCAAATACCAGTGAAAACAAAGGAAGCAGCTTGGGAGTGAACTCAAATATTCTCCAATCCTCCTCCCTGTGACTCAAATGCAACAGAATTTTGAATATTTGAAAAGCAGTTCACTAGTGTACTCCATAGACAACCCTCTTGAAAAGATGGATTAGTGCTTAAGTTTCTTTGCATTGCTTGTAAATACCAAGAAATCCACTTAAAATATACAGCATTTTATAACATTTGACATTGGATATATATGAAATAATTCATCTCATTCTGTTCATTGGGAAAGTGCATAAACTAATGGCTATCTACCTACCTGTCTGCATGTGTGTGTAGAGATACATGCATATATTTGTATGTATTTTTATATATACAGTGCCTAGTGTATACACACATATATGAATACCTATATATGTGTGGCTTTCTATATTCAGCACTAGAGACTTGGATAAATTAATTGATTTTAGGGTATATTTTAAAAAATTGTTTGACAGAGAAATGAATCTACTCGAACCTGTTGGAATAAATTGCGTAATATTAAAAGCCCAGACAATTTGGGAATCTCATGCCATCTTGATGAAACTAAACCAGATCTTATTCAGACTTCTATTTTTTACATGATGTACCAGTAAGCCATGACTTAAATAAAATTAAGTAAAGAGAAAATGCCAAATTATTGATTGAAATGTGAAAGGATTTAAAATATTAGGTCTTGATTTTACCCAATTTCACTTGGTTTTGGGGGGGTTGGGTTTTTTGGGGGGGCAGACAGAGTCTCACTATGTCGCCCTCAGTAGAGTGATGTGACATCACAGCTCACAGCAACCAACTTCAAACTCTTGGACTTAAGTGATTCTCTTGCCTCAGCCTCTCAAGCAGCTGGGACTACAGGCACCCGCCACAAGGCCCGGCTATTTTTTGGTTGCAGTTGTCATTGTTGTTCAGCAGGCTTGGGCCAGGCTCGAACCCACCAGCTTCAGTGAATGTGGCTGTTGCCCTATTCACTGAGCTACGGGTGCCAAGCCCAATGTCACTTTTTAAACAAATGGCTTTTTCCCCCTGGTCTAAGGATTCATCAATAGTTTGGAGGGTTCAGAGGCCTCTAGAAAGACTCCAGTTTCTACTCACTATCTTATCACCCCTTCACTCCCCTGTGAATTCCAGGCTGCACCCCAAAGAGACCTACCCTTGGTTCTCCATCTGCCAGGAGACACAGAGCACGCACCTGATAACCCAGCTGTCCCACCTAAAATTTTGTTACCCACGGCTCTCTGCTCCACCAGTTCCTTGCTTATAGGAGGCTGACCGTGAGAACACCTGTCCGCCTGCAGCTTTACCGGGATGCTTCCAAACAGTATCTGGGAAGCACCTGGTCCATAAAAGGCCCTCAAAAAGATAATATATGTTTGCTATTAATGCCACCTTTGTGTACTTTGTGAGTTACTCGGGAACAATATCTTGTAAATCTTACTTCTCCTGGGCCAACAAGAAAATAATGTGCATTACACAGAAAGCACTCAAACTCTGAGTAATTGAATAAATGATTGCATCTCCCCTTACCTTGACTCACTCTATTCTTTCCCATCACCTCTTTCTGCCTCTTCATATGAATTTGGCAAGCTGGGTTCCAATTCCTCATTATTCAGGATCATCTCATGTCCTGGCCCCTCCTTATATTTTATGCATCAGGACTTATCATTTTGGGTAATTTTTCACCCCTATCATGCATTTTAACCTTAATTCTTTCACACATTCTTTTCCCTTTGTTTACAACAGACTCATATGTAAGATAAACATTTAATCTAACAAATATTTTTGAGCACCTACTATGTGGAACTTTTTGTGCAAAATACTTTGAACAAATTGTGCATGCTCCCTCCACTGATGGGATCACCTCCACTTTCTGGGGAAGGTCTATGTGTAGCATGGGGAGGAGTCGGAAAGTTCAGACCCAGCAGGGAAGAGGTATTACTGTCTTTGTTTAATAACTGTTGACTGGAGCAATCCTAAAAGGCAACATAGCTATTAGTCAGTTCAATTATGTTAAATGCATAACCTTACTACTGATGTCTAGGCTAGACAACTCCTTGGCACCCCTGTGAAATAGTAGAAGCAGCCTTGGTAAACCAGCTTCAGTCATGAGGAGATACAGTCATTTGGGGCATGATGGAAGGTAGAAGATAGGATGGGAACTTCGTAGTGTTCATCATGAAAAGAATCTGAAGGCTTCTTAGACTTTTCCACTTGAAAGCCAGGCTAGTACAAGACCATGGGAGCCCTTGACTTTCTTCCTACCATCAGAATCCAAAGCCCCATTCATTCTCTTAGAGAAAATTCTGGACAATAACACAGGTTTCAAGAGGATACAACCCTTGCATAAGTTAAGAGGATTGAATGGGCCGTGGAAGGTGAAGAAAGTGAGATAATATGAGAGAGCACCCTTGACTGTGGGTTGAGGGAGTTTCCAAACTCGAGCAAAGCTATGCAAAGCACAAGATTAGAACAACAGAAAGGAGTTTGGGATGTAAGTTTAAGACTTGACAAAATCCTCACCTAGTATTCTAACATCCAGGTAGCTTTAAATGTTGAGGACCATGTTATGTGGACTTAAAATAAATGTCTGACACTATACTTGGTTCCTGAATATCTTGCCAGCTATCATGAGGACTATGCAATCTTTACCCTACTACGGTAAAGAGCATAGTCATGGTACTATTCATTTGTTTCCACCATAGTTAACTAACAAAAATGACTTGTCTTTCCTTTTTCTCTCTGTTGTTATGGAATTTTGCTTATCAGTTCTTTCCCATGTTTCTGGAACCAAACAAGTGGGCATTCGGGTTGATTACTTCCAGAAACTCTGGAAATGTTTGTTGACATATCTGCCTCCCACTCCTAATGAGCAATAGAGGGCCTGGTTGATTCACCAACGAAACTGTCATCTCCGAGAACATTTGTGGAAAATGAAGGATTTATACTTTGATCTCACTGAATGCGTGAGCCATTTGTTTCTTTTACAATTTGCCACCCACTCTGCCAGTAAAGCTGGAGCAGCTGGATTGAAAATGATAAATTGCCCTAAAATGGGCAGCTACTAAAATCCTGAAACTTCAATAGGTCACAGTAAGCAGAAGAGAGGAAGCTCTTCTGGCAACAGAATAAATTATTCTGATGGGACTTTACTATTCCCAAGTGATCCTGCACCCTTTCAGATGCAAAAAGCCAAACATTTCCCTTTAACTTTTTTTTCACATTTCCCCTAGATTATTTTTTTCCCTTGAGATCTTTTAAATTTGAATATTATTTCTTTTCACCTAAACATTGAATAGTCTTACATACAGAACAGCAGCCAACCTTGCTGAGATTTATAACGGTTCATTTTAAGTCTACATACATGTGGAGTGTTAGAAGTCTATCTGTGTTCCTTCTGTATGTTCCCTGGTCATTCACTTATTGAACACACAGAATCTGGATGCTGGGATACAGATATAAATGAATTATGGTCTCTGACTTCCATCATGGTCAAATACCATAGAAATAATGGATTTATACTTTGATAAGTGCAATCAAAATCTAAATGATGTTCTGGGAAAGCTGATCATTTCACCAATGGCTGTTAGGTTACACAAAGATGAGTTTTCTGAACTGATTCGTGCAGAAAGATCCAGTAGAGTTTTGCCTAGAAACTCTCCCTTGATGAAAAAAGTACAGGCTCAATCAATTAGTAGCTTTGTTAGAGTATACATCACACAAAATAATAGTTTTACTTTAAAAGTATATGATCCAGTGGGTATTAGTATGGTCACGGAGTTGTGTAACCTTGACTGTTTAATTTTTGGATAATTTCATCACGCCACAACAAACCCATATGCTTTAGTTCTCCCTCACTACTTCTTCTCCTCGTAACCACTCTACTACATATTGGTACTTTAAACCTACCTTTATATGGCATCTGCAATAAATAGTCTTTTGTTTGCCATAGTATTTCAAGATTTATATCTCTTGTAGTATGTACATGGATCATTATGAAACTTTGGGGGTATACAAAAATTAAGAAACTTAAAATCCACGCTGAGGGAACCAACTGAAGCCTCCCAGCAAGTTGAAATTTGCATACGTGAATCGGAAAGGATGCTGTTCACTGTGCTTCTTACCATATGACAGCCTGTCTCAAAACTTTCATAGTGGCTGGGCAAGGTGGCCTGCCCCTATAATCCCAGCATTCTGGTAGGCCAAGACAGGCAGATTGCTTGAACTCAGGAGTTCAAGACCAGCCTGATTAAGAACAAGACCCCATCTCTGCTGAAGATAATAAAATTAAAAAGAAAATGAGCCAGATGTTGTGGTGGGCACCTGTAGTCCCAGATACTCAAGAGGCTGAGGCAAGAGAATCACTTGAGCCCAAGAGTTTGAGGTTGCTATGAGCTATGACATCAGAGCACTCTACCCAGGAAGACAGGGTAAGACTCGGTCTCAAAAAAAATTCATTAATTAAAAAATTGTCACAGTGACCTACATATTGGTACTTCATTCCTTTTTATGGCCAAATAATATTCCGGTGCATGAATATGCAACATTTTACTTTTCTATTAATCAGCTGAGAAGTGTCTGAATTGCGTTCACTTTTTTGGTCATTGTGAATAATGCTGCTATGAACATTCATATGCAGGTTTCTGTGTGGACATATGTTTGCAATTTCTTCAGTGTGTAGCTAGAAGCAAAACATCTGAGTCACATGGTGATTCTAATTTTAACTTTTAATGGAAATGTCAAATTGTTTTCAAAGCAGCTGCACTGTGTTACATCCCCCACAGGAATGTATGAAGTTTCCAGAAAGGTATTCTGATGAGTGAGAAATGATATCTCACTGTGGTTTCAATTTAAATATTCCCTTGACTAATGATGTTAAAGATCCTTTCATGTGCTTATGGGGCAATTTTTACTTCTTCTTTGCCTATTTTCATTGGCTTATTTGTAATTTTGAAGTTGTATTTTTCCATATATGTTCAGAACACTAGTCACCCATCCTGTATATGATTTGCAAATAGTTTTCACTATTTTGTGACTTTTATTTTTCCTTTCTTGATACTGTCCCTTGAACCCCCAAATTATTATTTTGGATGTAGTCTAATTTATTTATTCTTTCATTTTCTTGTTATTTTAGTATTCTATAATAAACAGCATCACCAAATATAATATCAGAGAGACTTCAGTTTATGTTTTCTCTCAATAGATTTATAGGTTTACCCTTATGTTCAGTTCTGTGATCCATTTCAAGTTTGATTTTGCAATTAGCATTGGGTAGGTATCTAATTTCTTTTTATTTATTCCTTCTTCTTTTCTCCTCTTTCCTTCTCTTTTTTCTCATCCTTCCTTTTCTCCTTCTCCCCCTTTCCCTTCCTCCATTCTTCCTTCCTTCCCTTCCTCTCTTCCTTCTTCTTGTCCCAACAGTATTTGTTAAAAAGAAACTATTCTTTCCCAACCACAAAGTCTTGGCCTCTTAGCCAAAACTCAATTGAACATAAATATGAAGGACTTTAAATTCTCATTTATGAATCTCTGTCTGTCCCACTCCAGTGCCATACTATTTTGATTATATATGTTTTTAGTAGGATTTGGAATTGGGAATTAAGCATCTCCCCACTTAGCTCTTTTTTGAGATTGTTGTGTCTATTCCACGTCCCTTAAACATTTCCATATACATTTTGGAATCAGTCTGTCGATTTGGACAGAGACGAGGCAGCTGTTTGAATCCAGAGATTAATTTGTGGAATATTAGCATATTAACATGATTAAGTCTTATAATCCACAAACATTGAAAAATGCCTCCACTCCTTTAGATCTTTTTTAACTGCTTTCAACAATATTTTGTAAAATTGACTGCTTAAGTCTTGCATTTCTTTTGTTAAATTTATTCCTAAATATTTTATCAGTTTTCAGCTATTGTAAATTCAGTTTCTTAATTTCATTTTCCAAATATTCACTTTCAGTATATACAAATGCAATTGATTTTTGTATATTGATCTTCTATTTTTCAAACTCACTGAACTTTCTTGTTAGTTCCAATAGTATTTATAACTTATAAAAATAATAGTGTTTTAGGTGTGGGTATGGAATGATGATTTCTCAGGATTTTCCATGTAGAAGATGATGTCATCTGTGAATGAAGAGAGCTTTACTTTATTACTTTTAAATCTAAATGCCTTTTATTTCATTTTCTTGGCTAATTGTACTGATTAGAACCTCTAGTACATTTATAAAGTAGTCCTTTTTTTTTTTTTTTCTTTTGAGACAAAACTTTAAGCTGTCACTCTTGGTAGAGTGCTATGGCATTATAGCTCGCAGCAAACTCCAACTCTTGGGCTCAAGCAATTCTCTTGCCTCAGTTTTTCTATTTTTAGTAGCAATGGGGGTCTCACTTTTTGCTCAGGCTGGTCTCGAACCTGTGAGCTCAAGCTATCCACCTGCCTTAGTCACCTAAAGTGCTAGGATTATAGGCATGAGCCACAGAATGAGGCCTAAAGTAGTCATTTTTAGAAAGGTAACTTTATATCCCACACTCCCTCCACCTTCCCCCTTTCTCACCCTTCCAATTCTCTAAGGTGAATTATGTCATGCTTTGTGACCATATGAAAAAATTATTTGGCTCTCACTTATAAGTGAGAACAAGAGGTATTTGATTTTCTGTTTCTGAGTTTCAGCTAAGATAATGGCCTCTAGTATCATCCATGTTGCTGCAAAAGACATAACTGTGTTATTTTTCATGGCTGAGTAGTACTCAATGGTGTGTGTGTAGATATATACACATGCGTATGTATGTATAAATTTCCTTTATCCAGTCATCTATTGATTGAAACCTAAGTGGATTCCATATCTTTGCTCATGTGGATAGTGCTGTAGTCAACATATGATTGCAGATATCTTTTTGATATAATGACTTCCTCTCCTTTGGAGAGATACTTAGTAGTGGACTTGCTGTATCAAGTGACAGTTCCATCTTTAATTCTTTGAGGAAAAATCTATAATGTTTTTATACATTATAAGTGTTATGTCCTTCTTTCTACTAACAGGGTATATTACACTGATTAATCTTTTTAATTTTAATTCTCACTACATATCCTACTTGGTAATGGTATATTATCCTTTTCATATGTTGCTGTATCGGTGTGCTAGTCTTTTGTCAAGCACATTTGCATTTACAATCTTTAAATGTTTGGTTTGTAGTTTTCTTTTCTTGTAATGTCTTCATGTAGTTATGTAATGAATTGGGGAGTATTTAAGCCTCTTCTGTTTTTTGAAATAGTTTACTTGTGTTCTGACCAAAATAGAATAAAATCGGAAATCAATGACAGAAAGAGATTTTGGAAATTCATAAATACATGGTAATCAAAAAACAATTTTCTAAATAATTAATGGATCAAGAAGGAAATCACAAAAGGAATTAGGAAATACTTCAAGATGAATGAAAAAATGACAAGATATCAAAATGTATGAAATATAGCTATAGAGAAAGTTATAGTTGTGTATGCCTGCATTAAAAATAAAGAACAATCTCAAATAAAATCAATAACCTAAGTTCCTACCTCAAGATACTTGAATGTAAGAACAAAATAAAAACAAAGTAATCAGAAAGAAATAATAAAGATTAGAGTATAAATAAATGAACCAGAGAAAAGAAAATAAACAACATCAACAAAACCAAAAGTTGGCTCTCTGAAAAGAACAAGAAAAATGGGAAACTTTTAATTAGACTAGGGGAAAATATATCTTAAAAAAATCAGATACACATTATCATAATAAATCTTTTAACAGTTACCCCAAGTTGTCATTAATAGACATGATATTTTTTCTAGAGCCATTTATTTGTAAAGTAGTAGGTACTTGTTTGGGGTAACCTATATATTTTACCTTGACCTACCTGATGGATGAATATCTAATTTATCAAAATATTGACTGAAAATATGAACACGTAGAAATCCATGGAAGTGCACAAATTTATTTTTTAAATGTATAATCTGATACATGACTTTGAGTAGATGTTCTACAAACCTTTGCTTCCTCCCTGACTGGCAATGTCTGATACATTCCCATCCCTGTTGCATTTATCACGGTTGATTTTCTGGCTGAATGAAGCAACCTTCTCAAAGTGTTCACAGACCTACTAAGGAAATGCAACACGTAACGTGTATCTCTGCTATATATGATGACAGTTTCTTTTAGTCGGAAAGATTTCAACCTTCCACCATTATTAATTCTGGGAACATAGACAGGTTACTTAATGTTTCTAAGGATATTCATCTGTAAACTGAGATGAAAATAAAATCCATACCAAGGGCGGCTCCTGTGGCTCAGCGAGCAGGGCGCCGGCCCCATATACCGAAGGTGGCGGGTTCAAGCCCGGCCTCGGCCGAACTGCAAAACAAAAAAATAGCCGGGTGCTATGGCGGGCGCCTGTAGTCCCAGCTACTAGGGAGGCTGAGGCAAGAGAATCGCTTAAGCCCAAGAGCTG
>CAUYON010108540.1:0-43143 GCA_963573935.1 Arctocebus calabarensis
CCACGTAAAGAATGAATGAAGATAAATACATTCAGAAAAGAAAACAGATGATTACTGCAAGTGGCTAAGGCGCCAGCCACGTACACCTGAGCTGGCAGGTTCGATTCCAGCCCAGCCCACCAAACAACAAGGACGGCTGCAACCAAAAAATGGCCAGGCGTTGTGGTGGGTGACTGTAGTCCCAGCTACTTGGGAGGCGGAGGCAGTAGACTCGCTTGAGCCCAGGAATTGGAGGTTGCTGTGAGCTGTGATGCCACGGTACTGTAACCAGGGTGACAGCTTGAGCTCTGTCTCAAAAAATATATATATCAAGCAATATTAGCAATAATAATGCCAAGAAAGCAACGTACACGTTGTCAAATAAGACATTATAGAGCGCTTTGACTCTGAGACTCAGCAGGAAGTCATCAGTTAACTTATTTTTTTTCCCAAAGTCTCAAAAAAGAGACAACTAATACCATACAAATAAAAGTAAAGGAGAGTTTCAAAAAACAGATCATGCCAAATCCTACAGACAATAGAAAAAGAAGAAGTATTTCAAAAATCATTCTGCTTGATCTAGAAAGTGAAATACGTTTGTAATTTCCCTTTATAACAATATATTTTCTCCAATTTCAATATCAGGTGTATCTAGACCCTGCAAGGAATTTGAGAAAGATTAACTTTATTCGAATTTTTAGTGGACTCATCACATGGGTAATGTTCTAATTGGTCTTTACTTTTGAGCTATGCAGACTGGATATTTTTCACACAATCACTTTTTCTACCAGTGCTGACTATTTCATAAGTTATGTTCCTTTTGTATAGCATTTTCCTAAATACTCACTAAAAGAAAAATACCTTACTTTGATCTATTAAAAATCACAAAGGTCTTACGTATCAGCCTTTGGTCCATTCCTACATAAATTCAATTTTGGGCATGCAACAGTATCTGGCCTGGAGAGAGGAACTCCAAGTACCATAAATCAAATAAACATTTCAGATGTCTGTATCAATGAGGTTCTCCTGATTTAGCAGGTTCTGTGTAGTTAAAAAAAGGAATGGATTTAGAGCTCTTATCTGTTAAGATAGAACTTGAATTTTGGTTCAATTCAATAATTCTGAATGCCTTCCCAGGGCAAGATAATAATCACTAAATTTTTGGACTACAGATTGGGCACTTCTAAGCACATTATTTCATTGAATCTTCACCATAACATTAAGAAGTCAGTAATTATCCTAGTTGTACTGACAGCAAACTGAGGTGCTGAGAGACTCAGTGGCTTCCTCCACATCACATACTAAGACATAGCAGAGTTGAGGTCCAACCTGAGCTGGACCCCAAAGCCTAAGATATTTGATACTTAACTCTTTATATTTCACATGTAACCACACAAGTATGTACACACACATTTGTATAGACATTATGCGTGTAGAGGTGAATGTAAACACATAAAAGTATGTATATATTCACAAATATTCTTTTAGGGGTATGGAAAGGTGAATCAGGTAATATCTGAAGGAGGTTAAGACTACATGTAATAAACAACTTCAGTATAATAATAGTAGCCCGTAAAAGAGTGAAAGTCCTCCCACCATAGAACAAGCATATATGACAAAATTTCAACTATATTAGTAGTTAAAAGACAAACACAGGACGAGGATCCCTCCGTTGGACCCCTATTGCAATAAGTAAGGGAGAAATTCTACAATAACAGCGTTTGTTTGTGAGCGGGAAGCATTTGACAACCTCATACCTTAAACACTTTTGTTTACGATTTCAGTTTAGATCAGCAATTTTAGATTGAAAAACAATCATGATACTTAAAAGAAAAAAAAAGGAATAATGAACAGGCAAGAAAGAAAATGCGAGAGTACTAATTACCAGTTTTGAGCATCTGCTTATCTTCTGCCTGTAACTCTTTTCAATTTTTTTATTTCCTTGTTTTGGTTTTGGGTTTTTTTTTTTTTTTTTTTTTAGCTTTTTCTGATGGACAGATGCAGCTCCAGGATTTTATTATACCTGACTAAATTGTATAATTTTATTCTTTCACTGGGTAAAACTAAGCTGAATTAAGTTCTGAATCCGTCCTTCAAGTAATTAGCTTTAAGAAGATAGCCAGCCACCGCTTGGGCTGCACCATGTTGAATTACCAAATGGAAGGTTTTCCACCACTTATGATGATTGCTTGTTCTTTTGTATTCCGTTTATTTTGGGCAATTTTCCTGGAATGGTCCATTTTTCTCTCTGGTTTTTATGTACAATGGTGCTATTTATGTTAGCAACTTGCTTACAAAGAATCTGCTTCCATCCATTTTAGATGTTCAAAAGTAGGCTATATAACCATTGTGATACAATTCATATGTTATAGGGTTTAGAGTTCTCTATTAATTGTTGAAATAAACTTAATTTACTATGGGTTTATTTATAAATAAAATCACTTTTTTCCCCTGTATTGTATAGGCTTCATGAGAGAGTTTTTGCTATTCTAATTCTGATAATATTAATATTCTCTTCTCCTTTCATTGCCACTTACTTGCAATGGTCATTGCAATTAAAAAAAAAGAGTAAAGTACACTAGGGCCTATTTTCCATCTGAACATCACTATGTTCAATGTGATGAACTGTGTTCACTGGTGACGTCTGAAAAATCAGAGGTGTACCTTTTGCTTAAGAAAACAATCTAGGACAAGCCTGGTGAGTTCCACTTGGGCGTTCAAGTGCTAAATTGAGCTCAGTAAAGTTGGCCATTTCCCTGCAGCCACAAACTTCTGGCAGAGGTAATAATGCAGGTGTCACCTTAGCTGGAACACTCCCATTGAATGTCCTCTCCTACACACGCTAGCGTCTATTGACTTTTTATTTAACTTGCTCACATGGCATGGAAAAATCAGACATCAGACCAGAACATTTTGTGTTTATATTTGATTGAAGTTTCTGAAGGAAAAATGTCACCTAAGAGTTGTTAAGTATAAGTAAAAGAAGGACAGGACTTTACTTTCTGAGGACAATTTATACTTTCTGGAAGAAAGAAAATCAACAATTCCAGTCTTAAAATATTAAATGCAGATATAATTTAGGAAAAATTATAACAATATATTTGTTATAATTTGTATGATACTTCCCTATGACATGTGTTTGTGATATTATTTATTATTTTGGATATAGAAATGGGAATGGAGGTGGTTTGGCTGTAAATCAAGCCCACTGATTTGATTTAGAGAAAATGGCCATATCCTCTTGTGTTATTACAACTCACACTATATTTGTAAGTCTCAGTTTTGCCCTAGTTAAAAGTAACTGCTCTCTTCTTATTTTACTGGAAATCCATGCTTCTATCTTGATATATAATATACTATATATGAAGTAAGGAAAACAGTACTGCCAATTATTGCATATTGCCATTCTGTGGTTTAAATCTTTATACTCTAAGCCATTTACATAGTAAACTTTCTCAAAAAAACTAAAAATTGAAGCATATGTAAATAATTTTTTTCTCTGTACATGAAGAGTATTATGGCATGGGACATTCCATACTTCCGTGAACTAATGCTAAAAATACATTTTATTAGTCATTTTATTTTATGTTCCATATGATAGACTATCTTAGGTGATGTCATAGATTTCATGGGATTTTTATTAATTTTTACCTTATGATTTATTGTTTTAGATACGATGTAAAATTTCACACCAAATATTTACTGTTCTGAGAGCCCTTATTTAACTCATTGTTTAAGTAGTATTTTCATAGTTTTGACAAATAATTGTGCATTTTTGAAAGTGTGAGGACAAATAATTGTGCCTTTGGAGGGTGAAACAATATTTATGATTCTAGCATAGGCAAGATAAATGGTTTGCCTAAAAGGTTCTTATAGTGATATTCAGATTGTTAATAAAATGCATTTTATATACTTTTGTATGTTAATTTTACATGTTTGATAGTTTCCAAATTTTTAAGTCTATTTAAAGTATACTTACTAGCTGGGCATCATGGTGGGCACCTGTAGTCCCAGCTACTTGGGAGGATGAGGCAGGAGAATTGCCTGAACTCAAGAGTTTGAGGTTGCTGTGAGCTATGATGCCACAACACTCTACCCAGAGATAAGGAATGAGATTGTCTTGAAAAAGAAGTATATTTAAAATATACTCAGCATGTGTGCATGCCTATTAATAGTGAACAAGTAATAGATTATACATGTGTCAATATCTCTCATTTCAATGTGATGGATTATGTATTTACTTGATGGCATTTCTCCTTATTGGGAGCTGTTATTAGATCAAGCGGTATATGTTCATGTATTCAATCAGTAGTATTTACTGGGTGCCTACTATGTGCAAGGCATTGTAGTAGTTCCAATGTCATTTGTTGAATTCATCTTAGTTTTTAACTTAATGTCAATGAGTTTATGCTCTATAAAAATAACTATACATAGACAGGATGCAGCAACAGCCATTTTTAAATGCACAAACATGAATCCACGGAAGTTTACTGGAGGTTTAAAGCACAAGGTCTATGACATCTGCACGTGTTATCTCGTGAAAGTCTCAACATAAGTGCTCCTGGAGGGCATATATCTCTATCTATATCACACAGAAGGGATGATGGCTCAGACTTTTAGCAAATGTGCTAAGGTTTCACAGCTAGTGCATTTTGGAGCGAGGATTTGAGTGCAGGACTTTCTGAGTACAAGGACAGCATTTTTTCCTTCAATATATCCTGCTATCACGGGAACCAAAAGAAGAGAGAATTTTAGAAATAATTATAAAATAGGAAGGCATTTTCAACAGTATTCCATAGTTTGGTGAGAAAAGAGAGGAAGAAAATTGAGTGAGCTCAGCACATTTGAGGAGGTAGGTGGGGAAGCTGGAGTGTAAGGACCAAACATATAGTGAGAAAGAAGTAGATAAGGGGATGAATTCTAGGAAGTGACAATTATTTATTTATTTATTTATTTATTTATTTATTTTTGCAGTTTTTGGCCAGGGCTGGGTTTGAACCCGCCACCTCCGGCATATGGGGCTGGCGCCCTACTCCTTTGAGCCACAGGTGCCACCTGGAAGTGACAATTTTTGTTTGCTCTGATTTTGTTGTATTTATGTTATTTGTCATAAAAGTAGAATCTTACTGTAATGAATAAGGTAATCTAAGAACAGAAATTAAGGTGGATATTATTTACCTATTTGCACATTGCATGTAATAGTTGGAACCTAGTTTCATGTCATTGCTCTGTGATTATTATACATATGCTAGTATCATCCCCCAGTTAAACTATAAATTTCATTAAGGCAAATACCAAATATCATGATGTCTTAAAATACCTTTATTATAGGCCTTTCTTAGTACTACATGCAGAATAGAGTTCACCATTCTAAGGTATAATGTCAATTCTGAAGCAGGTACAAAAGTTTTCCAATTCTTTATTTATTATATATTGTCTTGGAAATTGGCATACAGTGCCTAACATAGAGTAAACACTCAACAATATTTGTAAAATAATGTACCAACTTAAGAAATAAGGAGTGGTCTTGGTATAAAGTGAAAGTCAGAATTTCTCAGTCATAGCAAAAGAGAGGGAATTGTAGTGGGGGGAATATATTATGATTCCTGGTTGCTCAAAGTGACTCACAAAATTATGAATTAGAAAATGTAATATACAGTTCAATCGACTAACTGTGTTGAAAACATTGTATCTCAGCATCTCTAGGTTTTATCTTTTTAAGTGGTTATATATCTACTAATTAGCTAGGAAGGCTCTGGGATAAATGCTTTTAATAATAGGGAATTTATCCAGTTATGTGTATTGTCAGAGAGTATATCCATGTGGGCATTATAATATTTATAGGTATGTTGTGAAATCTCTATTGCCTATTGAGAACTAGCTGGCATTTCTGTACTACAACTGGTTGAAAAAATTATCCACATTTTGAAATTTGTACATTTTTGACATTTTGTGAAAAATATCTGTAAATATTGACAATCGTAGTGAAGGATATGATTTCATTAACCAGCAATGAAGGTTAAGGCAAAAAAGTATATACTTAGGGTATTTATAACATAAAGATTTACTATATTCTTCTTGTGACCTTAAAGTGCATTTCTATTGTAAAATAGGAAACACGTGTCACCATTATATTTTTATGGCTGGAGAAACTGAGTCACGTGAGGTGTGTGTCATGCTTCATGTCACACCAGTCAGAGGAAAGCTAGGAACCTCTGCCTCCAGTTTTATTCATTCACCCTTTCTAAGGCTTCTTTTTAGAGATATGACTTTTAAATCAGACAGCTGGAGATCAGTTCCTCCTCAGCTGTCAAGTTGGGAGCTGTTTCTCTGCCTTCACTGTTGACCCCACTTAGAGCAGAAGCATTGTGAAGAACGTGCCCTTTTCCAGAACTCTTGGGGGAAAACACAGGGAGCCTGGAAGGGAGAAAGCCCTGGCGAGTCATGTTTAAAAGATGTCAACAGAATTTTCAAGAGTACGGAGACACAGGATAAAGATTTTCTTTTTCAATCTTACTTTATTAATAGTAAAGACTGTGTATATATTTGTATACACATATTTTTTTCTTTAAAATGCAAATGCCTTGTTTCCCATGTTCGTGCAGGTATAAATAAAACAACTATAGAGTGTAGAATGGAAATTAAATTTAAGCAAATAGGATGCCAGAGCTGTAACTGCAGAAACTGGATAATCTGTCGCTGACCCCCATAATTTTTTTTCACCCGATAATTCATACCTGGAATGCCTTCATGGGGGCATAAATCCTCTGAATCTGACCTTGGAGAAGAAGAATTTGACTCTATCCCAGGGAGGGTTAGGCAGCAGCTACTCCTCTGGAGGTGGAGTGAATGCCTGAGACCACTTTCTCTCCAGGAGATCAATTTTGATTTGCAGGGAGTTAAAAGCGTGGTGACCCTCACCACCTCACAGTGTGGGCACAGGGATGCTACAGAGGTGAGGGAAGAG
Source organism: Arctocebus calabarensis (assembly GCA_963573935.1). Classification (NCBI taxonomy): domain Eukaryota; kingdom Metazoa; phylum Chordata; class Mammalia; order Primates; family Lorisidae; genus Arctocebus; species Arctocebus calabarensis. The sequence continues at coordinate 6,947 of CAUYON010108540.1, forward strand.
GCAAAGATTGCTGAGATGAGGCCAAATTCAGATGGCCTGGCAGTTTGTTCTGCTGAACTCTTCCTCCTGCTTCTTCTTTTCCCCTTCCTCTTTTCCTTCTCTTTGGCCCCTTTTCTCCCTTTCTTTCTTTTCTACAGCTTTTGCATCTATGAAACTCTTATTACCTGCTGTTCTGCTGAACACTTGACACATTCATCATTTCATCTGATTGATGGGTTTTCCCCCCAGGGTAGCCGGAGCCTGACTCTAGGTTTTGGCCAATGATATTTGCCTCTCAAAGACGGACATGGGCGTTTTGTCACTATCTGCCTCGGTCAATACACTGATGATAATGTGAGGCCATAACATCCACATCCACATGGCAATATCCATTGTACTACCACCTCCAACTCCTATCTACCACCCATTCATTAGATGATAAACTGATTTAATTGCCCAGCCTTGGGTCTAGGCAGCTTGAGGGATGAGTTACTTATGTTGTCTTTGAGAGTAGAGTTATTAGAGTCAAGTAGATGAGAATTTTTCTTTCATGGCTTCTAACATCCATTTATGTCTTTTGAAAATCTATAGGAAAGAAAGGTATTCGATTTCCATGTAGGCTTCCTATCAACATAGATGGAAAGAAAGATACTCGATTTCCAAGTAAGCTTCCTATCAACATAGATCAAATGTGACATGTCAGCAGGAATTTAATTCTAGGATTTTTCCACCTCCTGTTAAAAATGGCTATTCATTGTCCTCCTTTCTGAAAAAGGCTTATCATTTCTTATTCAAAGACTAGAAAAAAAGTAGTCAAAATTATTCCCATATATATTACATTTTGCAAGAAAAATAATTATGCAGCAGTTAGTAGATAGGCTTAAGTTAAGTAATTTATTCTAATAAGTGCTCTAGGTAACAGTTTCTGGATGACGGATAAAGTTATATATTGGAAGTTATGTATTTGTTGCTTGGGACAGCATACATGATGTTTGGAAAATTACTCTGTGGAAACATGATTTGAGCAAAGATGATAGAGATAGTTTCAAAACATAGGACTTTCAAATATATCTATTTGTGAAATAAATTATAAAACATCAAAGAATGCTCATTCAATCTTAATTTTCTACTAGATTTTATAAAGTGTTATGCAGATAAAAAAACCTATGTTCATGAGAAAATCCAGGAATTTGTTTACTGAATGCATCAACTTTTTTTTAGGGAAGGTATACATTAGCTAGATTTAAAGTTATAAATAAATGTATTAATCAGAAATAACAGAAGCAATATTTCATAGTCTAGGCTTTGCCCTATAGTTCAATCTGATCAGGTGAGAGCTATTTGATTAGTAGCAGCAAGCTTTTAATGTAACAGAACACTTTTTTATATACTAATTGACATGACTTACTACTTTGGTTAGGTGGTTTTCATCTTTATCCTACCAAGGGCAAAGAAAGAAAATCATAGCATTTTATGTTAAGAATCACTGATAAACAAAACATGACTTATTAAGGGTAAAATTTACAATCAAATCAGCCTACATTGGGCTTTTTCCTCGCATTATTATTTCTTGGTACTCACAGAGTATAATTATGATATTATATTCAATAGTAGATGATTGTTTTTTTTACCCGATTGAAAGTATTATAACAATATTTTTTGATCATTAGGGTCATTAAAAATTGTTAAAAAAAATATGAGATTTAGGAAGTTGAAAATTACCTACCTAAAAATATCTTAACTACCAGTTTCTCATAATGTTTTCTTCTTCGTTTTGATCCTGCTGTTATCACCAGCTTTTAAGGCAAAATACAGTTTTCAGCATGCCACCTATTGAAACCAATGCTTGTGGTACGGTAGCCTCATTGCGATAGTGCTAAGAGGATCCAGATCTTATCGGAGGATTTTCTTGAGTCCATGCTAGCACATGAGCACTGAATCTAGGTACCATTTATCCTATACGTGAGTGAACCTATCAAGGCCTTCTTTAGTTCCTTCAAAGACTTCATTGTTACGCAGAAAGAAATCATGGTGCTCTCAAAAATTAAGAGAAAATAATAGTATTTACCCAATTGCTTGGGTTTTTATCCTTTGTTTTCCTATACGCTATTCTTGTTTTTGAAAAATGTCTTTTGCATTTCTCTTAGAGAAATAGGTAGAAACCCGTCTCTTTGGAAAAAAAGACAACTTCTCCACTGAAGGCATTATTGTGATTGTGGCATGGTCTTGAACCTATGAAATACCAAAAACAATCGATGAAGCAGTAAAAGACTCAAGGGAGAGGCTGGTGAGGGGGTCACGAGGCTGAGAACATATATCTCACTCAGTTTCCTTTTCTTATTAACACAGGTGTTATTACTGAGCATCAGGTTCACTGTTTTTCTCAGCTTCTGTCTTCGGGGAGATTTTTTTTTTTAAAGAGGAAAATGATAAAATTGCAAGCCCATCCCATATTTGTAGGCCAGGTGGAGTGCTCATTTTCATATTAGAGCGTGTGCAATCTGGAGGGAAATTTGTTTTGTATTACTCGTGAGTTGGTGGATCGGATAAAAGCCAGTCAAGTGGAAGAGAGGCCTGTGTGAAGTAGCTGGCGCCCCTGGTGATTAGAATGCTGCGGGCGTTCCTCCACTCGGCTAATAGACTTCCCCAGCTCCTCCGTGCCAGGTGAAAATTTCCTCATTAAGGAGAATTTATTCCATTTCCTTTTATCATTTATTATTGAAGAGTAAGTGTGAGTGGAGGAAGTTGCAGGGATGACAGGGTAGAATTTTAAACAACAACAACAAAACCTACCCTGGAAGTTGAAGGGAGAGAGGAGACAGCCTTGTATTGTTTATACAACCAGGCAGCACACAGGGGACTTCCTGCTGTAGAAATGAGTCACGCCGCCTCACCATTAAAAGATGATGGTGGAGCGTGTAAAAAGTCTGATGGTCTGGTTTTAAGATATCCTTTCCCCCTCGAAAATTTCCAACTATCATTTTGTGCTGCTAAGTGGAAAGAGACGAGAGATTATGAAAAGGCCAGCATCACAGGCATTTGATGTGCTGTTAGGTTGTTTAGATCCCATTATGAATGATGAAAGTCTAACCTTTTGAGAAGTTTGCCCTTGAACTCTCAAAGTAAGGCAAGCTGGTAAGGGAAAGACATGTTTTATACATAGCATGTTTTAAAGATACAGTTCTGAAATATGGATTTCATGTGCACGTGTTTCAGATGCACGTATGAAATAAACATAAAATACTAGTATGCACAAATATATGTCAAATAATAGAAGGAAAATTGATTGCACATAATTTTAAATTGTGACCTCTAGTCCAACTTAATCCTCCTCCCTTGATTTACACTATGATGCCAAGCATTCCCTGACCAGGGGCCAAAAAGCCGTTTTGGACTATACATACATTCAGCATTTGTATTTCTCTTAGCAATTATTCTATTTTGAGTGGTTCCAAATTAAGGTTTTCATTTTCCTTCAGAAAAATAAAACTAGTGTAGCTTGTTTCTAAAACCAGCTTTAACCAAGGTTGATTGAGAAAGAAAACCCAACACTTGCCCTGATGGAAGTTCTTTTTAGTAGATAAAATGGAGGGTAGAGAAAGATAAGAGGCATGGATCCGAATCTCCACATTGTTAAATGAACTTTATATTCACTTAAGATTATCCATCTTCTCTTTGACTCTGAGGAGGTTTAACCTTATCTAAATCACTGGCCCAAAGCTAATGAATCGTGTCTTCAAACTGTCCCTTTTTTTATTTTATTACAATAGGACATGAAATAAGATTTTGTATCAGAACAAGTTGGGCATAAAGTCCGTATTGCTCTGTGTGTAACTGCATGCCTGCCAGCCTTGTGTTGTACTGAGCAGAGGAGAGGACAAGTGAGGGAAGTAGAGTCAGCCTGCTCTCTGTCTTGTCATTAGGAGTTCCCTGCAGAATTAGGTGGCTCTGGATGTGGGACGGAGCGAACTTGTCCTTGCCTTTGTAATTGCCGTTGTGGGTCAGAACCAACATCTATCTTTCCGTGAGGAGGATTGTTAAATGCTTTGCACAATATCATGAACGTGTCTAAAATGTAGACATTTATAACCAGAATGACCACGAATAACAGAGAGTCAAAAATATATCACTTTGAAAAGACTACGATCACATCTACCCAATATTTGTGTTGAAGTGAAGGTACATGACTATGCTAACATGCTATTCTAATTTAACGCACTCTAATTTTCCATGCATTTAAAAATATCATGTGTTATTGACCTAGTTATTTGAAAAATTTGGGCATGAGTTTTTGGCTCATCAGGAAACTGTTTTAATAGTAAGTTACTGAGCTGAAGATATGCATTGTTCATGTCTAGCTTGATCCATCTATTTCAGAATTTTCACCTGATGTGATTTGAGCGAGTGCCTACGTAGAAATAGCTTTCACCCCCATTCTGTACATTCACCATCATTTTGTGTTATTCTCACCCTTGTCAGATATCTCCTTAAAATCATCAAGCCTCTCTGAGGTGGGGAATACTGGGGGCGGCAGTAACAATCGAGTTAGTCTTAGTGACAAATTTTTCTTCTTTACTAAAGCTGTGCACAAAATTAATTCATTTTTTTATGCACAAGGCCAATTCCATCACTCAGCCTTTCCTTTCTTTTCTTTCTTTTTTATTTCTTTGTTTATAAGATTCTAATTGTATTTGATGAGTAGAGGCAGAAGTGTATTAGCTAGAGATGCCTACTCTATTGGACTCTGTGGTGAAAAAGAATAAGAGAAATTATGCCTATTTCAATAATAGAAAAGATTGCAGAATGTGTATAAAAATGCAGATTTATTGTATCCCTAATAGAGATGTGAGGAATCTCAATGGTTTATTTTTGTTCATTTAATAATATTATTTTTAATTTTCATTTGAAACAATGTAGCAACTGTTGAAGAATTAACTGATATAAGGCGGAGTAAAAATAAATAAATACCAGAAAAGCTCTTACTAATAAATAGAAAAACATAACTAAAAAACCTTAAGATAAATACTGACTTTTGCTTATCTTTGGACTTGAAGAACTTGCATTTGTGATGCTGTGTCCATGGTATTAGTTACAGATGTGATGGTTCTTTTCCAAATATGTTGCTTCACTGTGTCTGGACCACCGTTCTCAGTATTAGGATTTCAGTCATTTACTTTCAAGTGGTTACTGTTGCAAATTAGAAAAATAGCTTATTTGTCAAGTACTTCTACTTTGAGGCTAAATGCATACTTGCAATTAAAAAAAAATAAATAAATGCATACTTGCACATAAACAAATGAACAATTAGTTTAGGAATATATCCTAGAAAAGTGGAAATGTATGTTTCTAAAACAAATAGCAAAAACAACCAAAAGTTCTTTCTTGTCTATTTTTTTCTTGATTTTTGAGGGAAGGAGCAAAATTAAATGTAATCATAGCCAGTGTTTTGCAAAGGTCCTCAGAGGCTCAGACTTACCCACCCCTCCTCTGTACCACACCCTCATAGCACCTCTCAGAATATAGACACAGTAATGGCTATTTGTGTGCCCCTCGAATATACTCTGACCTCCTTGATTGTAGGAATCTGATGCTATTTATCTCCCCATTATTAATATTGGTAGCACAGGCTTGATATGGAGCTCATGTTCAAGTGTTAAAGCACCGGTGAGAATGACGGGGAAGATTGCTGTGCCCCCAGCATTCCGTTTCCTACTTACTCTCTCCACCTAGAATACGAATCCTCAACATGTTTCCTATATCCGCCATGTCCACTGTTGCTCTCCAGTTATTGCAAATGCAGTTGCCCTTGCCTGTAGTCTACTATTTCCTTTGTCTATATAGAGTAGAATTTTCTTTTTTCTTTTATTATGTATTTATTTATTTTTAACATAGCTTTCACCTCATTTACTTAATCACAGTGTTAAGACATTTGTGTTTTATACGTGATAGATTTGACTTGTACCTTTGTAATGTGCTCCATAGGTGTGGTCCCACCGCTAACCCTCCCCCCTCCCTTCCCATCCTCTTCCCTTTCCCTCCTTCATCGTATGAAAGTGTGAGTGATTATAAATTGGCTTCATAATACTACTGAGTACATTGAATATTTTTTCCCATTCCTGAGATACTTTACTAAGAATATGTTTTTGTCCCTCGACTGCCCTAGTATTTCCAAAATACTATCTCTCACACTGTTATTTTTCTCTGACCTCACATTGCTTATTCCTCCATGAAAGCTTTGAATCACTTTCTAATCACCTCACTGTCTCAAATATTGTTTTGTAACTTCTCAAGCAGAATTGTCCTCAAGAAATTTCTGTGATGGACCGTGCATGGTGGCTCACGCCCGTAATCCTAGCTCTCTGGGAGGCCGAGGCACATGGATTGCCTTAGCTCAGGAGTTGTAGATCAGCCTGATCAAGAGTAAGACCCTGTCTCTGCTAAAAATAGAAAAACTAGATGGGCATTTGTGGCAGAAGCTTGTAGGCTGAGGAAAGAGGATTGTTTGAGCCCAGGGGCTTGAGGTGCTGTGAGTTATGATGATGCCATGGCACTCTACCTAGGGTGACAGAGGGTCTCAATAAAAATAAAAATAAAAAAGACATTTCTGTGATGATGAAATATTCTATGATTTTCATTGTCCAACAAAGTAGCCACTGGCCATGAGTGGGTAGGGAGCACTCAAAGTGTGGCTAGGGTGATTGTAGATCTAAATTTTTAGTTTTTAAAAATTTCAAATCAATAACTTTCACATTTAAATAACCACATGTGCTAGCCAAGGTGCTTCCGTATTGGACAGCACAATTCTGGGGCATATAAGCGCAGGGCTTGGCACACACACTAGGTCAGTAATAACATTTGTTATCAGGTTATATTCAAGAATATGACAGGAAAATGTATTGCCTTAAGGGAAGCTTATCAAATGCTTGGGAAAATTAAAATTCAAAATGGGAATAAAAGCAGAAGGAATTCTATTCATTGGGAGAATGGATGTACTGATTTGAGACAGAAGGGAATTTAGGTACAATAGATAAAGCAGAAAGGCTAAGAAGAGTGGCAGCCATGAATATCTAAACTCATACTGATATCAGAAAGCCAGAGAAATAGCCATTATATATATCAGCTTAACTCACTCTTCCCTAAACTCCAAATATGAGTTAATTAAAAAAAAAGAAGATTAAAGACTAGAATGAATAAAATGCAATAGATTTAATATAGCCACATTTCGCTAGCTGGATTTCATGAAAATGTTTTCTTTAATGCAAGTTAGATATTCTGGCAACATGCTGTTATATTTTAATCTCATTGTATTGAGTATCAAATTGTTATAATTGAATTTTATTTTATTGACTATGGCTTGAAATAACTGGCCCACAGATATTTGGTTAGTGATGCTTTTACAGTAGTATTTTATTCTTTGGTCCCTTAACTCTATGCAAATTATTTTTTGTGTGCAGTTTGAAATCTAGTTATGAGCTGATTTCAATCACTTTTGTCTTTTCTATAAAAGGAAAATTACTAGAGAGTTGTTTCTTTCATTTATATGTCTTCATTTATTTATATTCATAATTTATATTTATAATCATTTATATGAATATATAAATCACATCATTTATATTTGGCCTTCACTTATGTATATTCATAAATATTTATTGAATGTTATTATGGGCCAGATAATGTGCCAGGCATTATGAGTCATCTGGTAAATGACCCAAATGTATTTTTTGCCCCCATGGAATGTAAATGGAGCAGGAAAAAGACTGATCAGTGAATAAAAGTTAAGAGACATTAAAGATGTTAGGTGACGATAGCGTGCACAATTGTATTCTGACTATGTCCACGGTGCCAAGTGAAAGAGGCAGTTAAAAGCCTGGGGAGATCAGTCAGGGACAGCAAACTCAGAGGCTGGGCGCTAGCTGAACTTGGAAGGCTTGGTGGGGCTCGGAGAGACATTAGACAGGTTAAAGGAATGCCACAGGTGTTACAGGGGAGAGAAACCATGTAAGTAAGTCTGCGTTATGGAAATGAGCATGGGAAAATGAGACAAATCTAACTTGAGTGGAAAATAGTTATAAACATAGACGTGTGATATCAGTTCCTAAAGGATGTCCCTTGGGAGGGTATCCTGATGCTTGCTGTGACCTAGGGGAAGATGATTCTCTAAGTGGGTGTGCATAAGACCTGGAGCACAGCATCGGGGAAGGGGCATGGGTCTGAGAATCATCAACCAGCCATGCTTCTTGGAGCCCAGGACAGTGGCTTCTCTCTAGATAGAGAGAAGGTCGTCAGACTTAAAGGAGATAAGAAAGGTAGTGCCGTGAGGAGGAAAAACTAGTAAGTAGTTGTGAGTAATAAAGTAGGGTGAGAAGCAACTTTAATAGAAGCCAGAGGAGGTATCTTTAAAGAATGGAACAGCAAAATGGTCATGGGATGACAGGTTGAAGAACATGGATATGGAGAAAAGGCTCCTGGATTTAGAGAAGGAGGTCCCTGATTATTACTGAACAAGCAAACTGATTAGCAAGGTAAATGCAGGTGCCAATTTTTTTAAAAAAGAAATGAGCACGAGAGGGTTCTGAGGGTGTCACAGTAAGAGATCACAGAGAAGGTCAGCTTTGCAAATGCAAAAGACTTCTCAGAGGCTGGAGGAGGGTGTCATTTATTTGTGTATTTTTAAAAGATAAGGGACCCTAAACATATTTGAAGGTGGATAATCAGGAGCCTTTGGTCACTTTGAGGGGGAATGCAGCATTGCTCTTTATTGTTTGATCTCAACATGAATCTATCTTTTCTGTTAAATTCTAGCGAGTCCATTCCAGAAGAAACCCTCAAAAGGGCAAAGGAGATTGGGTTCTCAGACAAGCAGATTTCAAAATGCCTAGGGCTCACTGAAGCCCAGACAAGGGAGCTAAGGTTAAAGAAAAACATCCACCCTTGGGTGAAACAGGTAAAGGAATTTCCCTTTTTTTCTCCAGAATATCTATGGTAAAATGTAGGCACCAACTCAAAAAGCCAATCAATAATGAGAGGTGAGATTAGAAAGTGACTCTCTTTGTCCAGTCAATGCCCATGATGTCAACAATTTTATTCAGCCCAGGATTGATTGATGCTTAAAAGGGGGTGTATGAAGGGACACCGAGATGTGAAGATGAAAGTGTGTTTCTGGTTTTCTTGGCCTAAATGAAAAAAAAAATCAAAATGACCTTTCCTCTGTTTTTTAACCTGTGTCCAAATATATGTGTAGTAAGAGAAATCCTTCATGTAATAGAAGGGCTTGAAATATTCTAGCATGGTGGCTGACCCTCTTAAAAAGAGTAGTTCTCTCTGATGGCACTAACTTTTTACAGGGTAATACTTTATTTTAAGTGCCCCATCATTGCGGTTCATTTAGTATTCATTGTGATAGGGCTGGACATAATGAGCTCATCTAGTATTCATGACAATTACATGAACATTCATAGGTGTGCCTTGTGTTTCTATTTTTTTTTTCCTTGGCCTTTAATGGAAAGGATGTCTTGGCTTAAAGTACCACCAGCTGGTTTTTGTCCTTTAATCATTGACTTTTCTCTAGTGCTCAGGGGGCCCATGCATACCCTTAGGTCTTATGCTCGATGCTAAATATTTTCCACTCAGCAGTTATTATCTTTCTCCCTTCTCACCTGCACCTGCCTTATACCAGCTTGCCCTGCTGGCCCCAGATTCTTGCTCACTAAGCTGAGTGACTGGCCCTAGAGAGTTGAATTGATTTCCAAACGTGTTCAATGAGATCCTGTTCTCTGCTCACCACCTCCCCTCCCTCCATGCTTTATGGTAGTTGTGTCATTTCTTTGCTCAGTGCCACAGGTAACTTCAACCGTCTGCATTAATTTGCAAACCAATGACATCCTTACATGTAGGTCACGTTGCTCTGATTTTGATTTTTCTACACAGCTTTTTTAGCCAGCTAGCTGGGTAAGTCTTCCCGGTCCCCATGGACTATAGGACCACTTTGTCGTGTTGATGAGGGGTACTACTGTAGTGATCCATTGATGTTCTAGGGTGTATGTGGCTATATATTGGCCAACTGATCACTAAATCACATCATTGTTGGTTTTCTCTCTCTCATTTTCAGAATTAGAAAGCAAATAGATTGTATATGCCTTTTCCAGTGTTTGTCTTTGACAGAAATAAACATTAAAGGAATATAAGCGGAGCACAAGGAAACCTACAGTTTTGAAAAAATAATAGGGAAAGGAATAAAATCCTTATTTATTTGCTTATTTTTTAAATTTATTTTTCTCTTGCAGATTGATACACTGGCTGCAGAATACCCCTCAGTAACAAACTACCTCTATATTACCTACAATGGTCAGGTAAGAATTGCCAAACTGCCATACCCAGGTGGATCTTGACTTAACTACATGGTCCGGGTTAGGGAATATATATTTTTTGCATCCTTGTTTATCAAAGTAATAAAAATGGCATTGTGGGGGTCAGATGCAATGATGTGTTTCTATACTTAGTCTTTTAAGAACTGCGTTAAGATAATTAAAGTAAACAAGAGAAAAGATGATAAAGACAATGATTACATGAGCATATAATTATGCTATGTTTCATGACTAATTCAAAAATACTGAGCTAGATCTATTTTTTAAAAGTTGATAGATCTTGTATAACTCTTTATACTTATGGGTTCCCAGAGACTAATAGAGGATGCAAGTGAACTAGAGGAATAATAAAAAAGACACACTTAAAGATGGGGAAAATAGTTTAATTAAATGGAATAATAACACAAAACAATTTCCACATTTTTCCCCCCTCAGGAGCATGATATCAATTTTGATGACCACGGAATGATGGTGCTAGGCTGTGGCCCGTATCACATTGGTAAAGTGAAAACTTATGTTTACATGGGACTTTTATGATTTAAATAGAACTCTTCACAAATGTTAATTCTATTATTCTAAGAACTATGCCAAATGCTATTAGAATTGATGTTTTTTAAATTAGGAAACTATGGTTCAAAAAGATAAAACCCAAACATAAGGCAGTGCCTGTGGCTCAGTGGGTAGGGCGCCAGCCCCATTACCAAGGGTGGTGGGTTCAAACCTGGCCCCGGCCTAACTGCAACACCAACAAAAAAATAGCTGGCGCTGGAACATATTCTTCTTAGCAAAGTATCTCAAGAATGGAAGAAAAAGTATCCAATGTACTCAGCCCTAATATGAATCTGATTTATAGCTTGCATATGAGGGCTAAAACCCAATTATAGCACAAGAATACAGGGAAAAGGGAATGGGAGGGGAAAGGGAGGGGGAGGATGGGTGGAGGGAGGGCAATTAGTGGGATCACACTTACAGTGCATCTTACTGGTGAAACTTATTAAAGGTAGAGTATCAATGTTTTTATATAGTGATCAAGAAAATGCCATGAAGGCTATCTGTAACAGTACAATCAAACTATTTCTGATTGTATATGAAGCACATTGTGCACTATGATTGCACCAATGTACACAATTATGATTCAATAAAATTATTAAAAGACAAAAATAAATAAAGAAATCTACCATCTTGCTATTTGTTTTCTATTGATCCATCTGTTCTTTGTTCTCTTTTTCATGTTTTCTGCTTTCTTTTGATTATTTTTATGATGCTATTTTATTTCCTTCGATGGCTTATTAGCTATACCTATTTGTTTTGTTTTGTTTTAGTGGTTGATTTAGAGCAGTCTAAAAAGGCTTAAAAGCTTTTTTTATCTCACTGCACACTTGAACATATAGTTAAACTTCCATGGCACACTTAAATTATGTTGATAAAAAAAAAAAAGACTACAAAAAGAATATACCCACTGTGCTTTGAACTCTTGTGAAAATAATTTAATTAATGACATTTAAAAATTCTCAGAGCACATCAGTTGAAAATTACTGCCTTAGGTTAATATTACACATTCTTGACCTACTACAACTTACATTCATGTGATAATATATCATTTCACATATAGGATAAAACATATCAGCACTCTTCCTTCTCTCTCCTTCAGGTCTTTGTGCTATAATTGCCATACATTTTACTTCTACACACACTACAAACTCTACGATACTTTGTATACATTGTTAGTGTTTTCTTGTTAAATAGTCAATTATGTTCTAAACAGATTTTTTAATTAAAAATTTTTAAATTATGGCTCAGTGCCCATAGCACAGAGGTTACAGTGCTGGCCACATGCACCAAGGCTGGTGGGTTCAATCCCAGCCCAGGCCAGCTAACCAACAATAACAAGTGCACCACCAACAAAAAAAATTGATTAATATTTACCTGTCTAGTGCTCTTTGTTCCTTTGGCAGGTACAGATTTCTTTCTTGTATCACCTTCTTTTTGCCTGAAGGATTTCTTTATAACATTTTGTTTGGTTCAAGTCTCTTGTGATGGCTTCTTTCACCTTTTACATATCTAAAAGATACTTTATGTTACTTACATTTTTTTAAGTTTTTTTTTTTTTTTTTTGCTGGCTTTTAAAATATAAATTTATAGATATTTCCCTGTCAGTACTTTCAGGATCTTGTTCCATTGTCTGGTGGCTTGCATTGTTTCTCACAAGAAGTCCACTGTCATTATCTTCATTTTTTTTCCTCTGCTTATACTGTGGTATTTTTCTCTCTGTCTACTTTTAGTATTTCCCCATTATAACTGATTTTAAGCATTTTGGTAATGATATGCCTTGTGTCATTTCCATGTTTTATTTGTTTGGAGGTTTGTTGAATTGCTCGTATTTGTAGATTTAGGGTTTCCATGCAATCTGGAAATTTCCTGGTCATTATTTCTTCAGTTATTCTTTGTGCTCTTCCACTTTGGGGGACTCCAAATTCATGAAGTAAGTCACATGAAATTGTCTCATGCCTTACTAATGATTTGTTTATTTCTGTTTTTTTTTTCTGTGTTTCATTTTGGATAGCTTCTGTTGCTATGTCATGAAGTTATGTAATTTTTTATCTTCCAGAGCCTAACATATTTTTACATTTTAAAAAAATCTCAGACCTTGCATTACTATCTCTGGAAGTTCAATTTGGACCTTTAAAAAAATATATCCTATGTGTCTATGTAACATACTCAAACATTTTTCTACTTTATTATATGAACATACAATATATACTTATACCTGTTTTAGTATCCTTTCTTTGGATATGTTTCTATTTATTGATTTTTTCACCTCATTATGAATTATATTTTCCACTTTCTTTACATACTTGGTAAATTTTTATTTGATACCAGTCATTGTAAGCAATCAATAGTCTTGTGCTCTCTTTTGTGATACAGTTAATACCATTTTGAAAATAGTTTGACTCTTTCAAGATTTGCTTTTAATGTGTATTATTCAGGAACAGAGAAGACGTTAGTTTAAAGGTAGCTTTTCCCCACTACTGAGGCAATACTCGTCCTAATGAATACTCTCCTTTGCTCTGTGATTAGAAAGTTCATTCTCTCTGGCTGGTGAGAACAGAAACTATCCCCAGCTCTGTATGAGCTATAGGGAATGTTTTTTCTGCTTCATTTGGGTAGCTCTTTCCCTAGCCTCAGCTAGTTTCTTCATATTCATGCATTGATCAATAAATGAAAACTCAAGGAGGACCCTCCGCAGATCTCTGGATTTTTCTTTCTCTGAAGGTTTATCTTCTTTGGCATCTGGCCCTACAAATTTTAGCCACCTTGTTCTCTCAGGACTCCCAACCTATCTCCTCAACTCAAAGAGATGGCCAGGCTCTGCCAGGTTCCTTCTCCATGATTCCAACCTGGAAACATTCATAGGGATCACTTCATCTATTTGTCATTTCTTAGGGATGACTATCTGTCATGTACCGGCATGAGAGAGGGACCTCTCTCCACCAGCACAAGGAGGCATAGGTGACCTGAGTGGAAATAGTGGGAAATTGAGAAAATAAAAAGCCATGAAAGACAAGAAGAGGCAAAGAAAGATGGGAGAGATGAAGAAAGATAGGAGATGCAAGATAGGATGGCATCGGGAGGGCTGACACAGCTGATGACTGCAGCCAGCCACTGAAATGTGGCAACAGCTTTATTTATACAGTATCTTAACAAGATGGCATAAATCTTCACACATGAGGTAGAGATCAACCTTAAAGAGGAAAAACGGTGCTGGCTGATAACGAGGAAAGTTTGCATGGGCTACGTGACTTTTGGCAGGCGAAGAGATGTGGAAGAGATGTGGTTGGGGTCCCTGAGCATTTTCCAGGCTGTGGGGGTACCTGCCAGCCACAGCCTGCTCCCCACAACTGTCCTGTGCTCCCTCGTGTCCAATGTGAGAACCATTGCTTTATATACTTTGTCCCAATTTGGTTTTTTTTTTTTTTTGTGGAGCAGGGTAAATCCAGTCTTCGTTATTCTTTCTCAGCAGAAAGTGAAAGTCTCAGACTATGATATACTGGCAGTTCTCACACTGTAGCTTGCATCAGAATTAACTGACAGGATTGGTAGAGCCCAGATAGTGGTTCCCACAGAGTTTCTAATTAAGTAGACATGGAACCAGAAAATCTGCATTTCTACCAAGCTCTAAGGTGATTCAGAAACCTTTGGTCCAGAACCACACTTTGACAACCCAAATGATTTTCATCTACGAATCAACAATAGAATGTGAACCACGTTGATAGTTAAGAGAAAACCTGTTAATCATAGATGCAGTTATAAGTACTCATATATTGTTGTCTGAATACACAGGCAGACACAGAGAACAAGAAGATGCTGTTGCTGTTCTCTTATCTGATAAATCCAGGAGATCAACTCCACAGAAATTACGTAGATCAAGTTTTCCAAATGATATTCTTTATAAATTTAGTATTTTATGACTTTTTAATAGGTGCTTTGTGAAAGGTTTGTGTAGTCAAATAAGTTTAGGAAGCTTTTATATTAGTTTGTTTTGTTAAATTTCCAAGAAGAAGATAGAAATTGAAGTGTTTCCCAAACTCTTTTACAACAGAACCATTTTATTTTGCCAAACACATATTAGGTACTTGAGAAACTCTAAAGCTTCTTTGAAGTTGGTTTGGGAACTGCTAGAGCAGTTCCTTGGAATTTGTAAATGTCCTATTTTCAATGTTAATTTTTTATCAGAAGAAGCACCATTGCTGTTGTGATTTGTGACTCTACTGGAGTAAGGTGGCATGACGGGGTGCAAGACATTCAGCTGATGAAGAATGAACCCAGCCCACCACCCACAGGGCACAGCCCAACATGACTTTCTAGTTTGATGCTCATCGTGCAGTTTTTACAGTAATAAAAAGTTGTTTTGAGAAAATGATCCTGAAAACAAGGGAATTGGATCTATAAGAAAATAAGCTCATCCTGTAGCCTACATGAAAACTATAAAAAGTGATTCATGAACTGTTCTGGTGAGAGCAAAAACATCACAAGATAAAACATTATATACGCAACTGCTTTCTGAGATATAATTCAAGAGAAAGCCAGATGCCTGGGCAGGGGTTTCTATGAAGTCACAGGTGGTGAAGACAGCCATGCAGTAAATAAAGTCGGCTTCTAGGATTTAACAAAGAGCTTTCCTTATGTGTTATGGTATTAGCAAGGGAGATGTGACCTTAGCTGGCCATATTCCAAGGAAATGTTTCCTCCTGAGCTAAAGACCCCAGAAAGATATATGTGAGATATAGATTTTACATCTCAAGATTTGCAGAAAGTTATACAGGGAAAGAAGTGCTGCAAAGCACAATGATTGTTTTATAAGGATCTAAACTAAAGTTCTCCTATTACCCCTCTCACATTTTACTTAGGGATTCTCTAAGTAGATGCTACCCAGCATCTACTATGTGCCAGATAATGTGATGTTGATATGGGATTTAAATGTAAGGAAGCCAGTGCTCTGCCTGCAAGGAGTTCGCAGCCAGCCGCCTGATTCTCCTGCCTGTTCTCCCAAGGGAAAACCTCTGTGTACCAGATGTGAACGACTGCTGCCTGACTGCTGCATTTCAACAGTGCCCCTTACTAAAATGTCAGCTCCCTAAAGACAGGTATTAGATCTGTCTTGCTCACCTCTGTCTTTGTGGAATATATATTTGTTGATTAAATGAACATTTTTTTATAAGAAGTTTGAAAACAACCTAGATTGTTTAGATACTGAGGAATGGTAGAGCATAGAGTATTTCTTTGATCTTTTATATCTCGCGGCACACGTGAACCTATAGTCAAACTCCCATGGCACACTTAAATTATGTTGATCAAAGAAAAAAGGTCAAAATATACTTTCCAAGCACATATACTCACTGTGCTTTGAACTTCTTTAGAAAATAATTAATGATCTTTAAAAGTTTTCGAGGCACACCTAGGATCCTCTCATGGACACCAGTGTGCCGCAGGACACGGGTTGAAAATCACCGAGTTAACACAGTGAAATGCTAGGCAGGAATAAAAATAAAAATTAAACATGGGGGGGAGCAAATATTTTAGTTATCTACAGTGTCCTGAACTTTGCCTTCTTTGGGTCTTCATTCCATCTATTCCCTGTATTTGGAATGGCTGTGCCCTGCCTGTACCTAGCTGTATCTTACCGCTTTAAGGTTCAATTGAAGCATCACATCCTCCCTGAAGCGTCAAGATTTCCACATCCCGGTACCCTCAGAATTGATTTTCTGTGGCATATGCTGCTAATTCCCACCCATATGCCTCCAACTTTACCATAAATGCTCACAGGTAGATTCCACATTCTAGAAGCGATATGTATTTATTTGACTGAAGATTTCCTCCAAACCTGGGAGAGGCCACTCTGCCCTCTTATTTGGCAGAATACAAATGCTGGAAATAGCTCCCTACAGAAAAGCCCCTGATCCAAGACTGATGGAGTTTGGTAAATAACCACCTCAGCTTCTTCACTCCTGTGTAGAGAATGCTAAGTTCGTGTCAATTTCCTTTCCCAGTTTCCCCAGGTAAGCTCCAGGCTCCCACACGGGTGACTGACTTGATACTGTCCCCTCTATCAGCCACCTTCTTTTATTGTGTCACTCCCCAACTCTGCTACCTTCCTATACCTTCCAAACCAAACTTCCTGTTCTTGTATCCTTGTGTCAAGGTCATGTCCTCATCTGAGCATCTTTATTCCTGTGTTATAATATGTCTTGCCTTATCCTCTGTATCACAGGGTTTGAGATGTCTTGGTTCTCCAAACTAAACTGTAAGCTGTTTCAGAACAGAAACCATATTTAAATGCCATGCCCCTCAAAGCCTAGCAATGTACCTTGTATATAACAGGTACCTAAAAAACTAAATTTAATCAAATTGAGAATTTGTAGAATAAAGACACTATAGGAATCAAACACCTCTGTGGCACTAAATTATTTTAAGATGAGTTTTATGAATCATAATTATACAAGGTGTTCATAAACTTTGTGTGCAATTTAAAATATCAACTATTTTAAATAGCTGATGGATATCCTGTATATCAATTTAGAAATCTCACTTGCTACTGTTCCAAGTTCTAAAGGAGGCTTCAAGTTTAAAAATAGGTTAAATATATTTTAGCATTTTCTAGTTGAAAAAAATTCAATACCCATTGAAGGAATTAGAGGAAACAAGATTTAGATTGAGTCTAAATTCCTTAACATAGTTCAAAGAGCCCAAGATCGAGTCCTCACCACCTTTCCAGCTTTATCTTTTATTTGGCTTCACCATTCCTGTGGATAATGTTGTGTGATCTTCATGAAAATAACCTGTAATTAAAATTTATCTTTGCTTATTAACAAAACTGTCTAATACTCCTATGAACTTCGTAAAAATGTATCATTGCTTTATAAGTAATGAGAGACACAAGAAAGGAAAAAAAAATACTCCAAGGAAGAAAAAGGAGACACCTCCGGATAATTCTGTGACATTGCTATATTCTCTGAGTCTCCATTTAAGAGATTCTAATATCTAGAAGTTTGATGATGTGATCTGAACTGGAATAATGATTTAAATGCCCCTTAAAGTTATTTTCAAGGTCTAATTCTTTGGCCTGTATCTTGAAGACAGACATCAGCAAGACACAAAAAGATAGGGACACACATCTTCTATGTCAGATAGAGTCAAAGGCACATAAATAATAATCATTCTTCTAGGAAATTACACAATAAGCATTCATGATGGAAAAATTGGTCAATACAAAGCAGAAAGAAGATAAAAACACAGTAATCCTTCTGATCAAAGGAAAATACTACTAATATTTCAGTGTACACCCTTTCAGACTTTTTTGTAGAGCGTATTTTTTTATATATTAAAAAAACTGACTCCAGGGTGTACGCACTATTTCTCCCTGACTTTTTGCACAGCAGTGGAACATGATGCGCAGACATTGCACACTGCCGCTCTTAACAACCACTCACTTTTTGAACACAGCTTCCTGTACTCCAGAGGATAGAAAGCTAAACATTTCTAAGATTCCCTTGAAGCTTGGGTTTCACATATAACCTAGTTTCCACCAAGCCCTGATGGCAGATACCTTGAACCAGATTTGGAAGATAAATGAACAACACAAGGGGACGGCCATGGCCACTGACAACAGATCTTCCAGTAGCTGAAGTCTAGATTGACTCCAAATTTCTTAACATAGTTCAAAGAGCCCAAGGTCTAGTCCTAACCTCCCTTCCAGCTTTATCTTTTATTTGGCTTCACCATTTCTGTGGATAATGTTGTGTGATCTTCATGGAAATAACCTGTAATTAAAATTGATCTTTGCTTATTAACAAAACTGTCTAATACTACTATGAACTTCGGAGGCCTACTCTCAGGCTCTAGCAAACCAGATGTTGACACACAGGCAGCAATGGGGACTACTTCAAAACTGGGGTGCTGGGGTCGGGCAGGGATGCTGCCTCTATAGCATCATTAGAATTTTGCCCTCTTGGGGATTCTGTTATCTGCAACTAAGAACTCTGATAGATACATGTGAACACCTTTCCTTGTCAAAAAAGACATACCTATAATACTATGTCATTGCTACTAATAGATTTGTAGACTTTTAGAGCTACGTGGGACCTGAATGATCAACTAGACTTAGGAAACCTAAGCTCAAAGAAGTTTCATAACTCGCCGAAGATTTCACAAGTAGGTCGTGACAGAGGCAAGACTGCATGCGGGTCTCCTCATTCCGACTCCGTATGAGGAATTTGTCCCATGCTTATGCCCCAAAGAGGACATGGGCTAGGATGGCTGTGGTCCCATCAGACTTTGGTATTTTTGTGTTAGCTCACGTAACATGCTCATCCCTCATCTGGCAGGCTTCAGTCCCAAGAGGATGGGCCACATGCAACGCCTCTTAATGTGTTTGTTTCCTCTTCACACCCCCTCATCAGTCCGCCATCCCACCTCTCTTCAGCAGAGGCCCTGTCACCAATCTCCCCCCTCGTTGAAGGCCAGCTAGGTTTGTGCACGGGTAGCACTATTGCCTCAGCCCTCACTTCAGTCAGCTGTGCTGGGGAGGACTGCAAATGTGTGAGTTTGGTTTGCCCAAAGACTTGCTCCCAAGGAGCTAGCAGTCCTTAGTGTGTTCAAGCAAAGTTACGTTTTTCCCCACTCCCTAGTATGACAGGATAGGATCATTGTTTCATTGTTTAAAGGCCCCATTTATTAATGGACAGAATGTGAGGTTTGGGTCCAGACTGGATCTGAATCCCACTTCTGCCACTTACAGGCTATGTGTCCTTGGACAAGTTATTCAGTTTTTATAGTCCCACTTTAAGTATATGGAAAATGGAAAGAGAGATAACAACCTTACAAGGTCGTTGGATGGACCAGAAAAATATTTCTGCTGTGTTTGACACATGAGAAACATTTAATAAATACTGTTTTGTTTTGTTTTTGTAGAGACAGAGTCTCACTTTATCACCCTCGGTAGAGTGCTGTGGCGTCACACAGATCACAGCAACCTCCAGTTCCCGGGATTAGGTGATTCTCCTGCCTCAGCCTCCCAAGTAGCTGGTACTACAGGCACCCGCCACAACACCCAGCTATTTTTTTGTCGCAGTTTGGCCAGGGATGGATTTGAACCTGCCACCCTCGATATATGGGTCCGGTGCCCTACTCACTGAGTCACAGGTGCCGCCCCAATAAGTATTGTTGTATGGTTGAAATGTGTTGTTAGCTTGAAAAACACCCAGCGCTGTGAACTTCGTCGATTCCTCATTTGTGATTTTTCAGCTGATTTGGGGGTGAACAGTCATTCCAAGAAAGCCCAGTGTTTTTTCCCAGAGAACCCAGATGGTTTTGCAAGTCTGTGTATGTATGTGTGCTATGTATATAGAAAAAAATGAATTCATTCTATATTTTATATATTTTATATTTTTATATTTATGTATCAACACATAGAGGAAATTTTATAAAATTTTGTAATGAATATTCTGTCAATAAAGGTACATTTAGCTATAATTTCCCATTTTCCTTATGTATGTATGTACGGTAAACTTTGGGATACCCTGTGTGTGTATGCATTAAAATATATATACTGTGTAGGGCGGTGCCTGTGGCTCAGTGGGTAGGGCACCAGCCCTATTCACCAAGGGTGGTGGGTTCGAACCCAGCCCTGGCCAAATTGCAGCAAAAAATGGCCAAGTGTTGTGGCGGGCACCTGTAGTTCCCCGCTACTCGGGAGGCAAGAGAATCGCCTAAGCCCAGGAGTTGGAGTCACAGGAGTTGCTGTGAGCCGTGATGCCACAGCAGTCTACCAAGGGCAATAAAGTGAGAGTCTATCTCTAAAATATATATATACACACACACACGCACACACATAGCATGTATATATATTTGAACTCATACCCAACCATTAACAGGTCAGTGGAGTTTAGTTCTGTAGCAGTGGTCTAAATCTTATAATTAGGGAGGTTAGGGACAAATAAATCAAAAGCTTACATCTTTTAACATATGACATTATTTAAGAATTAAGAATGGGAATTAGGTACTACCACAATGTCCTTTGGAACAGTGTAAGTCAATAATGTTTAAAGTAAAATCTAAGCCCACACTCTTTATAAAGATATAAATATAGAATTTACGCAAGTTGTTTTTTTTAAAGCATTAACCTTTTTCCTATAGCTCAACACTTTTCTTATGAGGTGAGAGCTATAGAAACATGATAGGTTTTTTTGTTTCTTTTACAAGAAAAGTTTCATTTTACAAATGACTTAATCCCATATGTGAGGATTCCACAAAAATCCTGGCAGGCATATGCCATAAATAAGTGCCTATCAATTATACCATTGTGTATTGTTTCTAAAATCTAGTTAACCTTCCTTACGTCATTTCCCAGAGAAATACATGTACACACACACAGAGTTTAAAGTGGAAATTTTTATGAGGTTTTCTTTGGAGCTTTGCTCAATGATCAAGATACATCTGAGAATCTTATTAAATAAAATCTCATTTAAAATGAAACATACAGGCTTGGCACCTGTGGCTCAGTGGGCTAAGGTGCCAACCATGTACACCTGAGCTGGCGGGTTCCAATCCAGCCCGGGCCCGCCAAACAACAATGACGGCTGCAACCAAAAAATGGCCCAGCGTTGTGGCGGGCGCCTATGGTCCCAGCTACTGGGGATGCAGGGGCAGGAGACTCGCTTGAGCCCAGGGATTGGAGGTTGCTGTGAGCTGTGATGCCATAGCGCTCTATCCAGGGTGACAGCTTGAAGCTCTGTCTCAAAAAAAAGAAAAAATAATAAAAAAAAAAATCCAAGCATTGTGGTGGGTGCCTATAGTCCCAGCCATTCGGGAGGCTGAGGAAAGAAAATTGCCTAAGCCCAAGAGC
Organism: Arctocebus calabarensis; assembly: GCA_963573935.1. Taxonomy (NCBI): domain Eukaryota; kingdom Metazoa; phylum Chordata; class Mammalia; order Primates; family Lorisidae; genus Arctocebus; species Arctocebus calabarensis. The sequence goes on from CAUYON010108540.1 coordinate 28,691, forward strand.
TGGAGGTTGCTGTGAGCTGTGATGCCACAGCACTCTATCCAGGGTGGCTCTGTCTCAAAAAATAAATAAATAAAATGAAATGTACACCTAAATGTTAATTTTTAAATCCCAAATTAGAGTTATTTTCTAGTTAGTTTTTCCCTGAACAGGAAGAAAACCCAAAATTTTTAGATAAGCCATTGCAATTTAAAAAAAAAAATCTTTCTTGAAATTTGGTGGGTAAATATACATTAATTTTTATGTAATCTTTAGCAAGAATAAAAAAACTATGTAAAGTTAGAAAGTGAATGTATATATAAAGTGTATATTCCCACATACTTTAACTTTCCTGAAGTATCTAGTGTTTCCTATCACAAGTGAGATTTTAAAATCATGGAATGCATCCTCTCATATTTTAGGTCACACGATTTTTGGGGGAGAACTACTATGCTTCTTAGTGATCATGGCTTTGAAAATCTATCACCATTTCTTGTTATAACACTATATTCATATTTGTGTGAAACTTCAGAAGCCTAATCGTACTAAAACATTTCATTCTGCTCATGTTTATACAATCATATATTCATTCAATGTTGTCAAATGACCAAGAGGTCAAATAGGGTAAAGACTGAAAAATAGTAATTGGTTTGGCAATTAGGAACTCCCTGGTGGCCACAGTGAGAGTTTTATGAACGCTCAGGAGGTTACAGTCAAAGGCTGGGATCATTTCAAGGCCTGACAGGGCTGTAATATCTCCTTCCAAGCTCATTCATATTTTTGTTGGCAGAGCGGTCCAGGTCCTCTGGAACTGTTAGCTAGAGGCCTCTGTTCCTCCCACGTGAGCCCTCCATGGGCATCTTGAATGTTTTCCTGATGTGGCAGCTGGTTTCCTGTGTGTCTGAGAGATGGAGACAGACACACTGGGGTTAAGAAAGCAGAAGGTGGGAGGAAGAACGAAAAAACCTTTTTTGACTTAGTTTCAGAATCATAATCACACACCTTACTTTTTTTTTTTTCAGTTTTTGTCCAGGGCTGGGTTTGAACCCATCACCTTTGATATATGGGGCCAGCGCCCTACTCCTTTTGAGCCACAGGCACTGCCCACCTTACTCTGTCTTCTAGAAGCAAGTCACTAAATAGCCCACATCCAAGGGGAGGGGAACGAATTAAACTCCACTGGTTAAAGAGGAATATCAAAACCATTGAGAGTCCTAATTGCAGGTAACAGAAAATCCATCTCAACGTGGGTTAAACAACAGTGGGGCTCATTTGCTCCCCAGGGAAGAGATCACACAGCTGGCAAACTTGATAAGTAGTTTGTTTAGAGCTCTGTTTCCATTTCTTTGTTCTGCTCCCTCTATCAAGTCATCTTCCGCAGGTTCTACTAGAAAAATCCAGGGCTCTTCTGTGGATGCAGCACCTTCCAGGACAGGTGAGCATGGCGCCGTCTCAGCACCCCAGCAGAGTCCTGAGACTCACTTCGACTTCAAGTTCTGAGGTCACATGCTCACCAGCCCCGCCCCACGCCATCGGTCGACCCCTAAACCCGGGCTGTGGAATCACTTCCCTGCAACCACACAGAGAGAGATGGATGCTGGAGAAACGAACCACAAGTACCTGGTACGAGAGTCAGGGACATTATTGTCAGTTCTCTAAAATATGGGGACCTAGCATTTTTATCACCTGAAAGGAAAGGAAGCAGCAGAGACCTAGAATTTGAAGAGCAAGGGAGTCCTGCCTTGCTCAGCATAAAGACTTTCCCTCCGCAACCAACTGCCTGTACAACAGTGGGCCATGAATACGATGCTGTGTTTTCACCGCACCTGCTCTCCGTGTTTATTATTATTTTTTAAAGTTATCTAGATTTTTTTTGAGTCAGAGTAGAGTGCTGTGGCATCATCATAGCTCACGGCAACCTCAAACTCCAGGACTCAAGTAATCCTCTTGCCTCACCCTCCCAAGTAGCTGGGACTCTAGGCACCTGCCACCAGGCCTGGCTATTTTTAGTAGGAACAAGGTCTCACTCTTGTTCAGACTGGTCTCAAACTCCTGAGCTCAAGCAATCCATGGGCCTCAGCCTTCCAGAGAGCTAGGATTACAGGTGTGAGCCACCACACCCAGCCAGCACCTTCTCTATATATAGATACACAAATACTTACATTGTGCCTCAGTTGTCTACACCACTGAGTATAGTCACTGGCTGTTCAGGTTTGTAGTCCAGGGGAAACAGAAGGTTCCGTCTGGCCTAGGTGTGGGGTAGCTTTACCATCTAGGTTTGTGCAGGTACACTGTGATGTTTACACTCAGCAACAGAATCGCCTAAAACACCTTGCTCAAAACATATCCCCTTGTTAAGTGATGGACAACTTCAAAGAATGCCAATGAAATGGATCAAGAAACCCAGGCAGAGTGCATATTTTTGGTAAGGAGTGGGAGACTCACCCTCTCCTCCAAGATCAAGGACAGCAAGGATAAACACGGGAGAAAACATGGATGCTGCCATGCAGAGTTGAAGGAGGGTGAGGAAATGTTGGCCGGTGGCTGTGGATGTGAATGAAGAGGCAATGTTGTTATACCCTAAGCCAGTGGGATGGAGAAACGCCAGCATACTGAACCAAATTAAGCAAGGGTCCTATATTGATTAGCTGGGCCAAGAGTGGGCTTATGCCTCAACCCCTACAAGCAGGGGGTGGAAACCTTTTAGGTGTTTTCAGTAGGGGAGGGGGAGTCCTTAATGCTAGCCGAATTTCACAAGAGCCAACACCTGCAAAATTCGAGCTATAGGGTTAGGGGAGTGCTAACAAGGGGGAGCTGTGGTTTTTGTAGTATTTGTAGTTTTTGCTAAATTCTGCAGCTTTCAGCTGAACCTCCTGTTGTTGAAAGCTCTTAGCAAAGTCCTTAGCAAAATGGAGTAAGTCTGGCTCTTTGTACAAACGGGAGTTAGGGCATAACAATGTCACCAGCTGAAAACAAGAGAGAAAGGGCACTCAAGGGATTAAAATAAGGTGGGCAGAATGGGCCGTCTAGGAAGTTAAATTTAACAGTGTTTTTTATGTGTGTACTTGCTAGAACAACTCTGTTGCAATAAAAAGGCATAAGCAAAGCTCAAAAAAACCTAGAAAGCTCTGCTTGAAAAGAGCACAAAACACTGTCAGAAAAGATAATAACACTGAAGAAAAACAGTTCCTACTGGAGAAAAGAGTCAGGAAGTAACAGAAGGACTGTTACTTCTTACAGGAAGTAAGAGTTGAGGAAGGAGGATTCTATGGCAAGTTTAAAAAAGCACCTCTGACAAATGTGAAGAACAATCTAATCTACCTTTCAAAACTGAAGCCTAAATCATCTTTGTCAGATGATACATCAGAGTTTTTGAGCATGAGTCATTTTTAATTTCTACCACTTCAGCTGAATCTTATCTTCAAGAAGAAAGGTAAACCAGCAGCTTCTTTTTATATTAGTGTGTAGATTAGCAAAGTGGGAATTTATTTTTTGTTTTATTCAGACTAAAATGTTTATACTAGATCAGGTGTGGTGGCTCATGCCTGTAATCCTGGCACTTTGGGAGGCTGAGGCAGGTAGATTGCTTGAGCTCAAGAGTTCAGGACCAGCCTGAGCAAGAGCAAGACCCTGTCTCTAAAAATAGCCTGGCATTGTGGTGGGCACCTGTGGTCCCAGCTACTTAGGAGGCTGAGGCAGAAGGATTGCTCAAGCCCAGGAGTTTGAGATTGCTGTGAGCTATGATGTCATGGCACTCTACCCACAGTGACAGAGTTAAGACTCTGTCTCGAAAAGAAAATTATACTAAAAAATTTTTCTCCACTAAATCCAGCTGGCTTCTAGGGAGCAATTCTCGCCCTAAAATAAAATAAAGAGGCTTTATGTTTATAGTCAAACTCATCTGATTCAGAGTTTTGTTAAGAAAAAGTGGTATGAAATAAAAATATTTGAAAAATCTAAACTTGAAGCACAAGGTCATGAATAAAGGCAACCTTTGTTCAACTTGCCTTAGGACAAGTTTGACCATGACAGATTAATTCAAAATTGGTTGATGGGTTCCAGAGAATGAAGAAGTTGCTACAAGTATAATGTGAATTGCCAGTAGGAAAAGAAACATCCTGCCTGACACATTTAAACTTCAATTGTGCCTATTACAAGGTTGAAAGGGTCAAACAGACTAGGATCATATGGAATTAAGAAGGGGTGATGCTTCTCCACAAGGATGAATTTCTCCCACTAACCCTTCCCCAGGCATACCAATGCTTTCTACCGAAGGTTCTTAGTTGTTCTGGAAAACACTTCATACCTTCTTGCTACGAAGCCCTGGAGAAAATGATACTAGATGAGTGCTGAGCAAAGCACAATTTCTGTTTCTTTTCAAGAGACAGAAAAGGATATCCTTGCTATAAAAGCCATCACTGGTTCAGTATTTACCATGTGCCAGGTGCTATGCTTGGCATTTTATATACATTGTCTGATTTAATCCTCATAACCACTCTAAGAGTGTAGTATCATCATTTTACAGATAAATAAACAGTGTAAGGAGGTCAAGTACGTAGGTGGTAAAGCTCTATGTTGTAACCATATCTGATGCTAAAGCCCACGCTCGGTCTAACAAAGAATTTCTCTTCTCGTGTTTCATAACTAAATGAATCAACAGTTCAAAGAAACGTTTAATAGAGAAAGAAACATATTTTTTAAATGTTGATAACTAAATACAAACAGATGTATTTAAATTCAAATATTGTACAGACTACGCATCATCCCCAGACTTCCTATGAGATACAGAAACAGGGACAGACAGCAGAAATACTTTTAGGTCAGAAGCAAGCCCAAATTCAAATGATGAGATATGGCTGTGGAATTTGGGGACAACAGGAGCCTGACAGAAAGCAAACAGGTCAGGTCTGGGAGGCCCCTTGCACAGAGAGGCATTGAGAAGAACTCAAGGGTAGGAAAGAAAGGACAATGGTTTGCTGAAAGCCGGTGCGGCAGGGATTTCACTGATTTAGTTTCACTTAGTAGAGGCACTCCACAAACCTGCAAGAAAAAATTAAGCAGCTGGGCTAAAAAGAAGGTAGAATCTGAAAAGCAGAATTTTCTTGTTGGCTGATAAGTCGAATCACTTACTAGCTGATAGCATGGAAACAACGATTGCCCATATTTGGAAAAGCTCAGAGCAGGCAAGAATACTTCAGACCCCCGCCACAGTATGAGCAGGTGTCAATCATCACTATGCGCTTAGTGCTTGGTGGAGAGAATAAGGCTGCTATTATAATGAGTTTATCCTGGAGGGAGCCCAGCGTTTAAAGTAAAACAATAATAATATCATAAGCCAGCTCTGCACTTTGTCATGCAGATATATGCTTCCTGCCCTGCCTCCCAAGAGAGCATTTGGCGATGTCTAGACATTTTTGATTGTCACAACGTGGGGGGAAGGGGACTAATGTCGTGTAGGGACTAGAGGCTTCCTACTGAGCACGGACAGCCCTCCACGGTGTGGGCACGGGGCTGGGCCACGTCAGGAGAAGCTCTGGACCAGAGGAGGCGATTGCATTCGTGGCATGAGAGGGTTTAGTTCACCTCCTGTTCCCCAGCTCCCCATTCCCTAAGTAACAATCCTCAGGTATCATCGCTACCGGCAGGGGAGGTACAGATTGCTGTTTATTTTCCTTCTCATCTAAAACAGCCGATCCTCCTGTTGCTTGGGTTTTAGGTCCCCTCGGATGTCACCGGCCTCCCCAGGCTTTTCCGACACCCGCCCATAGAAACCCACTCTTGGGCGTCCGGGGGTTTCTGATTCCCTGAGCAAACACCCCGGGCATGTGGCGTCTTCCTAACGTCGTTTATTTAGTCTAGAGGAGGAATTTTGCTCTTTAAGAACTGGAAAGTTGCAGATTCCCAGAAGCTGGACATCGCACGAGAGGGTATTCGTCCACGAGGGAGGTTCATCACGTTGAGTTTACCCAGCAGGGTGAGGCGGGGGGCGGGGTGCGGGCGGAAAGCCCCGTTCCGCGGGTTTTCTACGCCGGAGCCTCCCGGACCTGGGACTGATCCTCCTGAAGAAGGGGGGCCGGCGCCCCGGGAGGGAAGGGCCCTGGCAGGGCTGCGGGGCCCACCAGCCTTTTCCAAGTCCTCGGAGCTTCTGCAAAGTGCGGGTTCTCTTTGGGAGGGGGGAGTAAGGCGGGCGAGGGAGGTCCAGGGACTTGGGAAGGTGCCGGGCAGGCGGGAAGCAAAAGGAAGAGGCGGGAGTCCTGCCTTTTGTCTGCGGGCCCTACCCCGCGCCGGCGGCGAGCCGCTCTCCCGCCAGACACCCCGCCCACTGGCAGTCCCGGGAACCGCGGGCGCGGCGGGGCGGGGCGCAGGCTCAGGCCACGCCCACCAGGGGGTCTTTAAAAGGCGCGGACACGGCGCGGGCTGCGGGTCTCGGGCTGTCGGCGCCCTGTCTGGTCCGGCCTTGCTGGCTCCGTCTCCGACCTGAGTGAGTAGGGGCGGCGTGGTGTCTCTGCCGCGCCCCCGGCCCTGGGGTAGGAGATTTCCACCGCCTCCCGGGGTCCTCCGGCCCTCCAGCCGGCCGTCCCCATCCCGGTCCCCATTTGTGCCTTCAGCCAGCCTCCCCACCCCTGCGCCCAGGTTCACCCATCTTTCCCCAACACACCTGCCCTTCTCCTAGGGGCAGCCCAGCTGCAGCCCTTGGCTCCCAGGCCCGCGGGGCAGGTTAATGATCCCGAGTGGCCTTTATCATTCTCAGTACCGGTTTCTCTGGGTTAGAGGCGGGCTCCTGAGTTTCGTGTTGCCGCTAATCCGCCTTTTGGTGGCCTGGGGTCCCCTCCTCCAGCCGCCCTTTCTCTCACGGCCGAGGGAGGGGCCGTGCGAGTCTCGGGGTCTCCTCTGCCCGGGGTGTGCTGCGCACAGGGGCGACCTTCCCAGGGTCCCTCCCCAGGGGGTGAGGTGCGGTCTTCTACTGCCGGCCCAGCCTGGGGTCCTTACGTGTTCCTTGGTGGTCTCTGCCCACCCAGCACCGAACCCTCAGAGTTGAAGGAGCCACAGTGAAACGTCAGTCGGGAGCTCCTAGCTGTTTCCGCAACTTTCTACCATTCAGGTACAAACAGATGCAAGAATGCTTGGGTGTGAAATTCTGCGACCGGTCCTAAAAATCACATTCTGGGCTCCAGAGCCGGATTCAAGAGCTCCACGTAGGCACCCACCGAGGGAGGAGGGGGCTTTCCAAGCCGGGGGATCCCCGTCCCCCTTCTGAACCGGGACGTACCTTGAATGAAATTTGTTTAAGTGGATACCTGAAGGGCTTAACGTGTTTTATTTGCCGTCTGCAAACCAAGCCTGTTTTCACTCTGTAAATGCTTTGCAATACAGAAAACCTTATTTGGGGTAATAATTTTACAATCCAGACATCGAAAATAATCTCTCAAATTCTTGACATTCCTAATTAACCTGTTTTAAAGCTCTACTTATTAAATGCCAAGAATTCAGATAGGACAGCCACGAAGTCGGCTATATACTTTCACTCAAATTTTTGAAGAGTTGTGGCGATAGATTTTGGAAGGGGAATTCCATACAGTTTCAAAACTGCACACCAAACTTCAAGCGATTTGTGTGTGTGCGCGCGCGTGTGTGAAGTATTCACTAATCTCTCCCCTTAGCCCCACGCCATGATTGCTGCTGAAACGTTATCAGGATTTCTCGGGGTTCTGTCTCAGTATTCTAATTTCCTTTGCTCTTTTGGTGCCATGTTACCGTTGAAGTAGAATGTACATCCCCTGAGTCTTTGAAACCCATGATGTTTGCTTGGGTGCCTTGGACAGGGTTGGACGGGAGCCAGTATCTGTTAATTGAAGGGAAAAAAAAAAGCCAATAAGATCGCAATTGTGGAAAGAAACATTTAATTTGACTCAAGCAATAGATATTTATTAGCAGATTTGATCTAAAGTTTCTATCATTTTAAATGAAATCTTCCGAATATATTCAACAAGTAATGATCCGGACTGGTGTATAAGCACTGTGCTGAAAGCAGTCCTGACTGGAGACTTGTCCTGCTGAAATCCGAAATCACTTGGATTTGGGGGGGAAATTGCATTTTGTCTTATAACAGAAAGAATGTTGGTGTAGAAGGCACAGCAATAAATGAGTTTTAGAAACACTGGTTCAGATGCAACCCTGCCACTAAATAGCTACATTTGTTTCTAATTTCTCTTTTCTGTCAAAAAAGAGAGGAATCAAAAGAGCCTGGGAGAGGGAGCCCCCTAGGGGAGAGGAGACTTGGCATGGCAAGGAGGGCAGGACTGAAGCCCATCAGGCCCAAATTCACCTGTCAGCCCCAGCACCCATTGGTTTGATGCCCTTGTGCAAGTTACTTTTATTCTCTGGCCTCAGTACTTCATCTTGTAAATGGGTGTAATAGCACGTGCCCTGCGGGGTTATGGGTAAGGCATGCCGATGCCTGTATGAAGCCCAGCCCAGCCTGGGAGAGGTTCCTTGTAACTAGACAAAATTGTGCATTTTATTGACTATATTGGAGAAATGGCTGGCTGTGAAAGTGTCTTCCCAGGAGAGCGCTGAGGCAGAGCTGAGCAGTATCTCCTAAGCCTTGCCTGGAGACTAGCTGTCTTCCCTTTGCTAATATCTACAGGTTTCCTCAAAGCATTGGACCTGACCTGGTATTTGCTCATCTTAGATTCTGTTGGGTGGCAATCCCCAGGCTAGTGTGGGGTCTTAATTACCCACATGTGGATTTGTTATTGTGTCATGAACCCCTTGGGAAGGCTCTGGACCCTTTCTTGACATGCTTTTAAGCACCTCACATAAAGTACATGGTACTGAGTTTACTGAGCCCCGGAATAGAAAGGAAATCTGTGAATTCTGGGTTAATAATCTTGATTTAGGGGAATGTTTCTCAGTCTGAATTGTGGAGGAGCCTAGTAAATTTCTGATAAGAATTTTATTGTTGTAAGTCCTTGAGGAAGAAACAATAAAAGTGTGTTGTGAATCATTTGCAAAGGATATTAGGCTTGCTTTTTTTTTTGTTTACAATCTCATCATGCCAACAGTACTATTGTCTTTAATAAGAAAAGAACAGACACCATGTAATGTTAGTGCCAAATGACTTTCCAGTTCACTATAGGAAAGAAAAATTTCACAGTGGTTTCACAGTACTTGTAAAAGAAAACTAAAGTGAGATTTAAATCCTCAGGCAGCACACAGATGTACCAGAAGTGCCTAACCTAAAACGAGCCTGTGCCAAAGCTATGGAGATCAGTAACATATTTGTAATTCTAGCAGTGGCTTCTTTTTAGCAAAGTGTCAAATTATTTTGAGTTTTATTGGTATTTATTTTTAAGTTGAGATGGTCATTTTTGTTTTAGTTTCATGGTTGAGTCATCTTCGTGTTATAAACCTCATGGTTACCAGTCTGCCTCAGCTCCCCAACTCATAATTGGGAATAGTGATAATACCTTCCTCAAGCGCTATGAAGATTTAATGAGTTAATATAAGCAAACTACTTAACACAAGTGTATATTAAGCTTTAGGGAAGCATTTTTAAGTATTACCTGTCATGTGGCAGACACTATTCTAAGTGTTTTGAATATATTATTTAATCTCAAAACTGCCTTAGGATATAAATAAGCATTATCCTCATTTTTAAAATTACTAGCAAACACTCGTATAGAAGTCTAGGTATGACTCCATATAAAAACCATGCACTACTTAAATTGTTTGAAGAATTATGTCTTGTACCATAGGGACTGCGGGTTGCTGTGGCAGCTGCCGAGGATCGGGGTACCAAGTGTATAGTGTAGTTGCATTTGGATTACAATACGGGATTGCCAGGTAATGATCCTGATCTGTGCCGAGGGTTTTGTACTCCAAGTTGAAGATGCAAGTGGTAGCAGGAAATAGAATTAGTGAGAATGGGGAGGCTGAGGTAGAGGTAGGAACATTTACTGGGTAGAAGCGGTTTTCCCTCAGAAATGCGGTTAGACTTTAGTTCGCAAAGAGCAGTGGTAGACAGCATTTTGGCTGACGGCAGCAGCGTGGGTGTGAGATTGGTACACAGAGGCCACCTACTGATGACTAGTTGGGTGGATGCGGACTGGGTGGAGAGGAATGGTGTCCTGTGCGTGTAATTTGATAACTCGAGGATAGATAATTCTCAGGTGATTTGAATGGCTTCAACCCTTAGTGTTCTTTCCAGAAAATCAGATACAGGTGTTTGGGGGCTAGCTTGTGGCTCAGGAGTCAAAATGTAAGCTGGATTTGCTGCACTGGAGATCAGTGGCCTCAGTGAGTGGCTTAACTGGACGTGGTGGCCATATCCAGGTCAGTAGTGCCCCTGATGGGAAAGGAAGCTGATATTTGTGGCTTTGCCAGGTACTTTACAAATGTTATCTCATTAAATCCCTGCACCGCCTGAGGGATAGTTCTCATCCCTTCCCCATTTACAGCTGAGGAAGTTGAGACTCAGAGGTTAGGGAACTTGGCCATGATCACAGAGCTGATAAGTGACTTTCAAACACGTCTGACTCTAAGCCTCACACTTTACTATGCCAGGAAAGTCTGAGAGGTGGCACGTGTCCACGGCAGACGTTATTAATCACAATACTCTTCAATACAGAACCTGGCCTGAACTTCAGTCTCTTTCTCAACATAGTTCCAGAAATCCATCAGCGGGTCTGTAGGATGAGACCGTTTTGCCAAGCCTGTAAAAGTAAATTGTGCAGACTTCGGAAAGCCCTTTCTGCGTGTCTCTGTGTCATTGGTTTATTGCTGTTATTTGTCCGTGTATTTTTACTGCTGAAGTAGAACTCCCTGAGAAACAGGCATCCTTTCTTGCGACCGTCTGATCCTTCACTCCTAACCTAGTGTATATATGTATATATAGCTTATAAAATGTCAAATTCATACATTTATAGGGATGCTTCATAAACAGTAAAGCATGACACAGTGGTTAAACTCTGCCTCCATCCTAGAATAGTTGAGATATATTAGAAATGATAGTCAGGAGGTAGCAGAGGGAGGGAGGGAAGTCAGTTGCCTTGAGGGGGAGAAGGTAGGGGTGTAATGAAGGAATGAATATGAGATGAGTAGGGGAGTGCAAGTACTGGTAACAGAGGTTGAAATTTGCTAATTACTAATGATAAATGCTATCAGTGCCTACCATACAAGCAGTATGCAAATTATGCATTATTATAGAGTTAAACAATCTTTCTTAACTGAATAAGGATGGTACTATTATCCTCATTTTATATGTGAGGACACTACTATGTTCACTCCACAACCTGTGCTCTTAATTGACCCTTATGCTGAGGTGTCTTAAAGCCAGGTTAAGGATGTGGCTTCAGCAGGAGAGAATGGTATATGTGTACAGCTGATCACCAAGACGTGAAGAGTCTGTTTTTTTGATTCAGTGGCATTCACTTCGGTAAGGGAAGAAGACTAAGGTAATTTGGTAGCAGAAGAAAAAAAAATGTTTAGAATAGGCATCGCGAAAATCTTAGTTTCTAAGCAACTACCGCTTTCCAGTCCTGTAATTTCTAAAAATCGTAATTGGGGACAGTGCTCCTAATTTACATTTTTTAAATAATTTACGTTTTTTAACAGGTGACTCCCCAGGATGTGTTTTAAGAAGAGATTTGTTTTTAATGAATTCTCCCTTTGGGGAAATTGGATTGTAGCCAGGTTCTAGTGTAATAACAAAGCCCTCTATATAGTAATAAAATAGCAAAGCTTCTGGAAACATTTAGAATCTGAGTTTATAGAGATTAACTCTAGAGCAGATAACTGTAAGGAAACTCCAGTGTCACAGCAGAAACTGTACGTGGCAACACGTAAACTTGAAATTCACAGATTCAAGTCACTCCGATTCTAAAGACAATAAACTCAGCTCCAGTGGTGTGAGAATGGTCTGTGTGGTCATTTTGTGGCTCTTAGTTGGTTATTTGGAGAATGAGGTATCTACCACAAGATTTATTCAGATTTAGATGGCAGTAATTTTCCTCTATGAATTTTGGGTAGTGTCTTAGACCTAGAAGCAGCAAGGAGAAATTGCACTCGGGTATTCAGATATAAACTAAGCTTTTTAAATCTAATGCAACAGACAAATCCTAGTGCTATAACTTTCAGACATTGAAAATCAAAGAACAAGACCGTTTTTGAAAAACAGAATTTGCCCTATTTTTTGAGAGATGTGTAAAGTGGAATTTTTTTTTTTTTTTATTTGCTCTTGCCAATCTGTAAATTGATGCATAGGGTTTGGGAGAGGCGAGGGGTCCAGATTGCTCAGGGAGAGCCAGTCTGCTGTGATTAATGGCAGTTGTTGGGGAGTAGTGCAGCCAAAGGCTGATAAGAAAAATGAAGCTTTGCTTTCTTTTTTTTTTTTTTAAATATGCACAGTGATGCCAAGAGTGACAAAAATGGAAGATCACACTTCTTCCTGCCAAATTCAGGAAACATCCATAGGGGTTCAGCCTTAAAGTGTAAATTTGGACTTCATTTCCTAGACAGTCACCACCATAAGTAGAACAATTGCTATACTTGCAGTACATTTTAATGTGCCAGAAAAGGAAGGTTTCTGAGCAGCTGATCAGCTAAGTGTTGTCCTTACCCTGTGTGTCCTGTAGCTGTGCATTGGGCACTGGGCAGTAGGCTTCCCTACTGGAGCTGCCCTCTCCATCTCCACACTGACGGTTCTGGGCCGGGAGCTGCCAAAGCATTCCTTTACCTTGTTGTAGCTTTACAGTCTCTGTGGGTAGAGAGAACTCCTTTTGCCCACTTAATGATGAAAAAACTAAGCCCAAGGTCGTGTGGCTATTATATAATGGTGCAGTTAACCTGGGTCTGTCTAGTTCAGTCCACCTGCCTGCCCTTACATTTTGAAATATTTCAAACAGAGAAAAATATAAAGAAAACCCAGCTACCCACTATCAGTCTTTGTGTGTATGTGTGTGTGTGTGTGGTTTTGGTGGGGGCTGGGTTTGAACCCACTACCTCCAGCATTTGGGGCCGGTGCCCTACTCCGTTGAGCCACAGGTCCCACTATCAGTCTTCTTTTTTTTTTTTCTTTTTTTTTTTTTTTTTTTTGAGACAGAGCCTCAAGCTGTCACCCTGGGCTCACAGCAACCTCCAATTCCTGGGCTCAAGCGAGTCTCCTGCCTCTGCCTCCCAAGTAGCTGGGACTACAGGCGCCCACCACAATGCCTGGCCATTTTTTGGTTGCAGCCGTCATTGTTGCTTGGCGGGTCCGGGGGCTAGGTTCGAACCCGCCAGCTCAGGTGTACGTGGCTGGCGCCCTAGCCTGTTGAGCCACAGGCGCCGAGCCTAAGATTAGCTTTTGTAGATGAAAATAACTATCTTTGAAATCTTGCCAAGGGGTGAATTAGATATGTTTGTGGCTACTAGGGGTTGAGGGGAGGCCAGCAGCCATGCCACTCTACTGAGCGGCTATAAGGTGATATATAATTAAAAAGCTGATATGCATACCTGAGGCTACATTATCCGATAAAGTAGATGTTGGAGCAAAGGAAGACGTAATGATTCTATGTTAGGATGCACCAAACAGCAGCACCTCAAAGTACACAAAGCAAACACTGATGGAGCTGAATGGGGAAATAGCTAAATCCACAATCATGGCCAGGGCCTTCAACCCCCTCTTCCCAGCAAGTGATGGAATCATTAGAAAGTCGACAAGGTTATAAAATATCTGAATGATATGATCAATGCAATAACAGGATCCTAATGATTCAGAAAGAACTTTTCACCCATCAATGGTACACTGAACACTTCTCTCTTTCTCGCTCTCTTTTCTTTTCTTTTCTTTTTCCAAGTGTCTTGTACCATTCAGGAAAGGAGATCACCTCCTGGGCCATCAAACAGACCTCAGCAAATCTAAAGAAACTAAACTCGGGCTCAGCACCTGTGGCTCAACAGGCTAAGGCACCAGCCACGTACACCTGAGGCCGCAGGTTCGAATCCAGCCCGGACCCGCCAAACAACAATGGTGGCTGCAACCAAAAAAAGGCCAGGCATTGTGGCGGGTGCCTGTAGTCCCAGCTACTTGGGAGGCAGAGGAAGGAGACTCGCTTGAGCCCAGGAATTGGAGGTTGCTGTGAGTTGGGATGCCATGGCACTCTACCCAGGGTGACAGCTTGAGGCTCTGTCTCAAAAAAAAAAAAAAAAGAAAAGAAAAGAAACTAAACTCGTACAAAGTATGTTCTCTGGTCATAATAGAATAAAACTAGAAAGATGACAGGGTACTCCCCAAACATCTGGAAATTGTAGTTGATGTTTATTACTGCAGTTTGTCATGCAGACCCTAGTTACCTAGAGCTGAGTTGTCCAGGTGTGGCGGCTTATGCCTGTAATCCTACCACTCTTGGAGGCCAAGGCAGGAGGATCACTTGAGCTCAAGAGTTTGAGACCAGCCTGAGAAAGACGGGCACTGTGTCTCTACGAAAAAGCAAAAT
>CAUYON010108541.1:0-11931 GCA_963573935.1 Arctocebus calabarensis
GTCCCAGCGACTTGGGAGGCAGAGGCAAGAGACTCGCTTAAGCCCAGGAATTGGAGGTTGCTGTGAGCTGTGATGCCATAGCACTCTATCCAGGGTGACAGCTTGAGGCTCTGTCTCAAAAAAAAAAAAAAAAAAAAAAAAAAGGAAAAGAGTAAATATCACTCAAAGACTTTACCTCCTCTTCCAGGGACGGGGTTAGTGAATTTTTGGTTGTACATAGGTTATTCATATCTTGTTAGGTAGAAATATGTCTTTGTTATTGTCTTCATTTGGAAATTAAATATAGTATAAGGAGATGCATATAGGTGCCAAGTTTACAAGGAATAGACGTATGATGGTTAATTTTATGTGTCACGTGTGTAGGTCATGGAGTGTCCAGATATTTGGCTAAACATTATCCTGGGCATGACAATGAAAATGTTTCTGGATGAGATTAGCATTTGAATTACTAAATGAAGTAAAGTGGATTTGTCTCCCAGATGTGGGTGAGTTTCATTCGATTGAATAAAAAGGTAGAGTAAGGGATGCCTGTCTGTCTTGCTCCTGGACATTGGTCTTTACCTGCCTCTGGACTCATAGTCTGACCAAAATTTACATCATTGGCTCTCCTGGTTCTTGGGCCTTTGGACTCAGCCTAGAACCAAACTGCTGGTTTTCCTGGGTCTCTAGTTGGCCAGCCGCAGATCTTGGGCTTCTCAGCCTTTATAAGTGCATGACTCAGTTCCTTATAATTAATCTCTTACTATATACACATTGGTTCTCTTTCTTTGCAGAACCCAGACTAACATAGTATACATAGAAATCTCCTTAATTCTTTTTTTTTTTCTTGAGACAGAGCCTCAAGCCGTCACCCTGAGTAGAGTGCTGTGGCATCACAGCTCACAGCAACCTCCAATTCCTGGGCTCAAGCGAGTCTCCTACCTCTGCCTCCCAAGTAGCTGGAACTACAGGCGCCCGCCACAACGCCCGGCCATTTTTTGGTTGCAGCCGTCATTGTTGTTTGGCGGGCCCTGGCTGGATTCGAACCTGCCAGCTCAGGTGTACGTGGCTGGCGCCCCAGCCCATTGAGCCACAGGCGCCGAGCCCTTAATTCTTTTTGATAAGCAGATTGTATTCCAAATGATGAATGTGTCATAATTTAATCATCTTTATTGACACATAGGCATTTTCCAGTTTTTGTCCTTTTTTTTGAAACAGAGTCTTATTATGTTGCCCTCAGTAGAGTGCCATGGTGTCACACAGCTCAGAGCAACCTCCTACTCTTGGGCTTAAGCGAGTCTCTTGCCTCAGCTTCCCAAGTAGCTAGGACTACAGGCGCCCACCACAACACCCGGCTATTTTTTTGTTGCAGTTGTTGTTGTTTTGACAGCGGGTTGAACTCAGCTGGCTCAAGCTGAGTTCAAACCTGCTAGCCTAGGTGTGTGTGGCTGGTGCCATAACCACTGTGCTATGGGCACTGAGCCTCTAGTTGTCATTTTTTTCTAATTTCACCAATGCAGCAATAAATATCTATACACATACATCTTTGTGCACACGTGCTGTATACCTGAAGACCAAAGATTGTGATTTAGGATCTTAAAAGTGACGAATAGATATTTGTTCTATGTGTGTTTTATATGACATCATGTGCCTTAGAATGCAATTTCTCAAAAGAGAAGTCTATAATGTGTATGTTCTGTATAATGTCATGCATCTTGTGGCTCCTTAATATAATACATATTTTAAAACAATAGTTTTCAGAATAGCTAAGTCAATTCATGTAACATAATTAGCTAAATATAAGTAGGGATCGTCACTTTAAGAATACTGCATAGGGTGGTGCCTGTGGCTCAAAAGACTAGAGCGCCAGCCTCATATGCTGGAGGTGGCAGGTTCAAACCCAACCCTGGCCCAAAACTTCAAAAAAAATATTGTATAAGGAAAGAGAATGCTTTCTGCAAGCTGAAGGACATTGGCTAATTCTTTATAGGACCAGTCTCCTTGCGCTTCTTGTAACAAACACCCACCAGAATTAAGATTTTGGAATCATTTCCATTGCAAATCCCCTCTTTCCACACCCCTTTCAAAGGCAGCTGTGATGTTTGGCTTCTAACCAAGGCCTGCTGCACCAACAATTCTCTAAATTTTATTTATATTTCATGTGCAGTATGTTCGAACTCTCACTTTTCCAGGTGCCAGATGCTGGTTTGGACACATTCCAGTGGAAAGTGCTTTCCTATAAAATAATGAAAGTAAAATGCTGAACAGACCGCCTCTTTATATTACACTTGCACCTAGTGTGCCAAAGTTAAGTACTCTAATAATGACTTCACTATTTTCTCCAGTTTGCAATCCCCCAAACTCCCTTTTCACCTGCTTCCACACCAAATGCTTTGTCCTTTGGCTTCTGTAGGATATAAATGCTTATGGTCCTTTTACATTTTTTCAATGTTCATTTGAAACTATCAAAGTGTAGAAATCCGTCTAACACTCTTTCAATAGTGCCAAACCCATATATCTACTCGCTGGCATTTCAACTATGATATTTGGATGAGAAGATGAAACATTTTAGCCTATTGATAGAATTTTTATAAACAGAATGTAAAAGTACATCTAATATCTTAGTATTAGTCATATTAGTAAGTTTAAATGTTTCCACTAAAACTTGTTTTCTGTGTGTTTTATAATACTGTCTTTGTAGTGGTGTAGAATTTTAACATGACAGTCTCCTAAGAATTAACATGGAATCCTGGATCTAATGTGAAAGGGGCGAGATTAGTTGGTGACTGAGAAATTGAATATAATTTGAGAGATTGCCAATCTGCCCTCAGCTTTCATCTCCATCTCTTTCACCCATTTGTTGGTAACATGTCACTGAGCTGAAAACCTGTAAAATTCCCTTTTCTACCCTAGAAAAATTAAGAACCTTAGGTGTGAAAGTTTATGTTTGTGCCAAAACCTTGCGGTTATGCCCTGAGGTTTAAATTAACTCCTATAAAGTGTCCTATCATTTGTGAGTGTGTGTGTAAAGCCACTATAAAATAACAAAAACATTCCTGCCTGTCCTGCCAGAATCCCTTTTCACACATCGAGCTCTATAGTACACCTCATTTTCTTTTCCACTCTTTCCATTAGATGGCAGTAAATGCTCAAGAAATAACTTCCAAAGGGTGGTGGAGGGCTCAAAGAAGGGCTTTTTTTGTTTGTTTGGGGGGTTTGTTTTGTTTTGCTTTCGTTGGGTGCTGGGTAGCTGGGCTGATATACGATGGCTCTGTATGGAGGGTGGGCATGATATACATTTTTTCTCGTGTGTATATGGGTTAAGTTGAAGGGTAGATGCAGGGGTCGGGGGGGAGCGGAATACTTGCCACAGACCACCAGTTAATCCAGGTTCTCCCTAACCATCTGGGAGCATCCTGACAGCTGCGAGTGGGGTGGGGAAATCCCTAGAATTTTTCAACAGTCAACAGGCTTGATACAAGCTATGAAGCTGATTCGGGAGAGCGGCCAACATTGATTTGGAGTATGCATCTGTTGCATACTTTTAAGGAGGTGGAAGAGAGCCATTTGCGGGTGAGGAATGGCCGCTGCGACCTGTGAACTCAAATCCCACAGTGCGACCTGCCCCGAACACGCAAATATTTATGAATCTTCTCTCGTATGTCCCTAGCACAGGGGAATATAAGAGGTGACGTCCTCTAGTATGCTTAACAACAGAGCATGAAACATACAGAAACAACTGTCGAGCAAGACCTAGCTTGATAAAGTGATGCGTGTGGTGAAGACAGTAAATCCTGTAAGCGCTGCAGAGGTTAGTGGCGTCCGAAGTTGCCTGAAGAGTTCGTATGTGGAGAGCAGGAGCAAGAGGGGAAGGAACGAGAAAAGGGGTGTAGAACTCGGCCAGGGGAGCGGGAGTATTTGGAGAAGTCTGACGAGAATATAGAATTGGGGAGGAGAGAGGAAACTGGGGCAGGAGTGCGGCCCAGTCCAACTCAACGCGGACAGCAGCCTCGGAAAGGGCCGTCTCAGCGGACCCTACTCTCTGCTTCACTTAGGCCCCGGGCATTCCTGTCCGAGTGCAGCGTTGCGGGTCAGGCTTCTATCCAAGGCGGTTACCCCGTGCGCCCGTGGCCACGCGGTGTGAGTCCGCGTCCCGCGCCCCAGCGCCAGCTGCGCCTGACCCCGCCGGAGCCCACCTCGCCGGCCGTAGGCCGGCTGGGGGGGCGTGGCAAGGGCGGGAGGGAGGGGCGTGGCGTGGCGGCCCGGTGGGCGGGGCTCTTCCCCAGCGCCCGCGCGGAGCCGCCGCCTCTGCCTCCGCCTCCGCCTCCGCCCGCCGCGCGGACAGAGGGAGCGGAGTCGCCTCCGCCTGCCCGCCCGCGTGCCGGGGCTGCGGTGGGCCAGGATGTCGGGCTTCCTGGAGGAGCTGCTCGGCGAAAAGCTGGTGACGGGCGGCGGCGAAGAGGTGGACGTGCACTCGCTGGGCGCCCGCGGCATCTCGCTGCTCGGGCTCTACTTCGGCTGCAGCCTGAGCGCCCCCTGCGCGCAGCTCAGCGCCAGCCTGGCCGCCTTCTATAGCCGCCTGCGGGGGGACGCGGCGGCCGGGCCGGGGGCTGGGGCCGGGCCGGGGCCAGGGGCCGGGGCGGCCGCAGAGCCCGAGCCGCGGCGGCGCCTGGAGATCGTCTTCGTGTCATCGGACCAGGACCAGCGTCAGTGGCAAGACTTCGTGCGGGACATGCCGTGGCTGGCGCTGCCCTACAAGGAGAAGCACAGGAAGGTGAGCGGCGCGGGCCTCGTCGGCGGTGCGTAGTCCGCGCGCTCCCGGAGCCGGGTTTTCGCCACCCCCTGGTCCCCCACCCCCTCCACTGTCTCCCTGCCCACCTTCCCTATCTTTTCCCTCTTCTCCCCTCCTGCCTCTCTCTGTGCCCGCACGCCATTCTGGGACCCCGCCGAGTTGGGGCTCCCGCAGCAACTCCTCGGTGCGGATGCCAGGCTGCGCCCGCACTGGGAAGTTTGACACTCCTTGGCCCCTCGGACCTCGCTTGTGTCCTCAGAAGTCGAGAGTCCCCTGACCGCACAAGTCGGGAGCCTTTCGTGGGGGGATGGCTGCGCTCTGAGGTCCCATTCCTCCAGAGGTGCGGGGCCCCTTCCTTGCCTCAGCCACTGGGCTCACCGCAGATACCTGTGGTGGATAGGGGTGGGCCCCCTACCCATAATGCCCAAACCAGGAAGTTTCCCTTCTTTCCGAGAGAAATCTGCTTTCCTGGGGGCCCCTACCCCTAGGACCAGCGACCTGCAGCCGAGTCCGAGGTAAGGCTAGGAGAGGCAGTTTCTGACTATGGCTTTGGACGGGAGGGTAACTTCTCTTTCGTCCTCCCTTCGCCTCCCTCACCCCCCACCTGGGCTGAATTAGTGGCCACAGGGGAGCTTTTCATTGTCTGACTATCCAGCCATCCTCCCCAGATGACTCCCAGTCACACGGGTAAGTCTACTCGCAGATTTCCTGGTGACCCACTGTTGTCTTGGCATACTTCAAATTAAATGCTGAACTGACCCCGTGGATGCAGATTGATTGGAAGAATGAGGATTTGGGGGAAATTTGTACTTTGTTGTCAACTTCTTATTGCTGCTGAAATCAGTTTGGGTTTCTTTTGGGTGAAGGTGTCTGCTGGAATAAAACAAATTCAGGACATTTGGTAAAAGGTGAAAGATTTATAGGATCTGAAGAGAAACCAGAGTATTCAGGACATTCGGTAATGAAAGGAAATAGAAAAAGTTTGGAGTTCTCTTGCTTAATTAGTCTGTCTGATGGAACGTGTGAATCCAGCCCCTTCCCTTTCTGAGGAAAATCTCAGTTTATGGAGCCAAGAGAAGTGCTATCTGGGGGCGTTTAGGTTGCTCTAGGGACAAAGGTATCACATGCCATGTGTTTCTTATATGTGGGCAGAATCTTGTTGAGAAGCATGATTTAGACTTAGCGAGAGCAGAAGGCTTGTTCTGCGACCCCCAAATGTCTCAGGTAAATCATCCACCCCAAAGCACTGTAAGTACAGACTCAGGATTTAAAGTATGAAATACAGCTTAACAAATAAGGTTTGTAAATTTAACATTGGAAAAGTATGGGTTCTCCAACCACACTGAGGGAAACTTGGTATTCTTTAGGTTATTTTGCCCCTATTTGATTTCCCAGTTTGATAGAGTATGAATATGTATGGCCAATACTTTTTGATTCAAAATATGGAATCCTTTGTTTTCCTTGGTGGTTGTTTTTATGATCCTCTAGGGGAGAAATAATGATCAGAAAGTGATTTACCAAAAAATATTATCATTGTTACGGCAGATTTCTCTTATAGACCAAAGTCTATTTGAATTAATGTCCTTATTGGGTAATACAAATGATTTCTAGCTTTTTGAAAACATACAGTGATGGTACAGTGTTACAGACCTAAGGCTTATTGCTGTGTTTTTTTACAAAAGGAGAAATAAATTTGCTGTATAGTAAAAATATGGAGCAAATTAAGATGTTTTACAGGTCTTAAAGCTTTTTCTGAAAAAGGAGGGTAGTATTTGATATGACTTAGGCCATGTCTGGTTCTTGCTACAGTCTCTGCATGAAGTACGTGTACTCTGGCCCTGAGCTGGACCTGCTAATTTTACCATGAAGAAAGTCTGGATGACACAGGGCAAACTCTCATTCAATGCAGTTCAAAATGCTGGATGTGCCCAAATCATGATGCACGAGCATCTCAAAAAATGATTTTTTGCTTAGAGTTTTTCTCATGCACATCCTATATTTCGCCTTGTTCACTAAAACCAGTTCAGTTTTCAAGGAGGTAGTTTCTGCCTCCTTGATGTTTGATGTTCTTGAATTGGCAACTTAAGATCTGACCCCAGAAACATTCCTTTTTTTTTTTTTGTAGAGACAGAGTCTCACTTTATCGCCCGTGGCATCACACAGTTCACAGCAACCTCCAACTCCTGGGCTTAGGCGATTCTCTTGCCTCAGCCTCTGAGTAGCTGGAACTACAGGCGCCTGCCACAACACCCAGCTATTTTTTTTGTTTTGCAGTTCTGCAGAGACTGGGTTTGAACCCGCCACCTCTGGCATATGGGGCTGGCGCCCTACTTGTTGAGCCACAGGCGCCGCCCCCAGAAACATTCTTATCTGCGATGATACATAACCAGGTAAAAAGACTCCAGCTGTGTTTCTTATGGAAAACATACTCTTAGAAATTAGACACAGAAAAAAATGGAAAAAAAAAACCCCAGAAATTACAAAAGCTGTGTACTCACTTTAAAAGGAATTATTATTCCCCTCCCCACCAGACCAAAGAGATTAAGAAGCAGTTCCTCTTCTGCGACTGAATTTTTGTCACTCTTGTTGGAAATTAGAGTGCTTAGAAAGAAGTCTATGAGCTTGCGATGCTAATTTCAGCATAAGAACAGTGAAAAGCCCAAGGCACCCCCAGTTCTGGCAAAGGATGGATGAACACTTAACTTGTTGATATACCCTGTCCACGTTGTTTCACCAACTATAAAAATAGTTTTAAGGAAGACAATTTTGTTTTACAGTGAAGGGAAACCAGAGTTCCAGAATGCTAATTTTTTTAAAAGTTCTCATTAACATTTGTTCTTTAAAACCACTCATCTAGTTCTTCCCATTGGGATAACAAAGGGAATGGTTCTAATTAGTTATTGGCTGGCATTTCTCTAAAGAAAATTGAAAAATTATGGTGGGGAAAGAAAATGCTGCGTGGTATTTTTTCTTCTTTTATTAATTTCTCCTTTATATAGTAAAAGAGTCTGGGATGACCATATATGTTAAGCCTGCATTTTGCCTGGCTGCTCTCACCTTGATTGGAGCTTTGAGAAAACGCCAAATGAAAGGATTCTAGCATCTTTTTTTTTTTTTTTTTGTAGAGACAGAGTCTCACTTTATCGCCCTCGGTAGAGAATTCTTTTTTCTAAAAAGAAGTTGTCCTGTTTTTGCTTGTTTTAGCGATAGGTACAAAAGTAATTGCAGCTTCATTTTTTGGCTTCCAAAACACACATTATTATATAGCTATATAGAGATTGTAATTAGATGGTAATAGGACTTTGAGTGCATTTATAAGAGTAATTTTGTCAGGAAACCTATAATCCTGAAGTTAAGGCAGTTAGACTTGTTTTAATAAGTAGGTTGGTAGACGTTTTTTCAGATTTCTGAAGAGAGAAAATGGGTAGTTGGAAAGTGGTAAAGATTTGGACTTTGGGAATAAGTTACTCCGTTGTCAAAACTGGAGAGTCCAGGTTAGTATCATTGATGTGAATGCGCTGGTTTTGGTTTTAAAGCCTTGGGACTCAGCTTTGCTTGGGCTGGAGGCTTGTTGGAAGACATTTGCTCAGTGTGGGTGCCCTGACATCAAAGGGTTCAGACCCATTGGTTTCCCTCTGGGCAGGTTTGTTAGGCTCTGGCGTGGTCCCAGAACTTCCTGCATGACAGAAGGGAAGAGAAAGTCTACAGCGTCAGGGGACTCTGGGCCACATCCCCTGGTCATCCTGCTCTAGCCAGTGGCAGCATCTTCATCCTCTGGCCGCCCTCTGTGGGTTGCTCACTCTGGCTGCTCTGGGTGGCCCTTTGATTCAGACTAAATTGGAGGCTTGGCGTGAAATTCACCTGAATCCTTTTGGCTCTTTGGGTGGAGCAGGATTTGGTAACAACCCAAATAGTCTTAGAACTCAGTCTTTCCCACTCTTCCTCAAATCCAAACACTAGCCAGGAAGAGAATGATGTATATAACACCAAAAAATCACCATCTCTTTTCTTATTCACTTTCAAGGTGGAAAAGATGGCAAAAGATGCTACAGCTTTGAAAATTAGGGTTTTCAGAGGGCTGGAGCACTGTGGTTCACGTCTGTAATCCTAGTACTCTGGGAGGCTGAGGCAGGTGGATTGCTTGAGCTTACAGGTTCCAGACCAGCCTGAGCCAGAGCAAGACCTCGTCTCTAAAAATAGCCAGGTGTTGTGGACATCAGTAGTCCCAGCTACTTGAGAGGCCAAGACAAGACAATCACTTGAGCCCAAGTGTTTGAGGTTGCTATGAGCTGTGATGCCACAGCACTCTACCGAGGGCAACAAAGTGAGACTCTGTCTCAAAAAAAAAAATAAAAGAAAAATTTTCTTTCCTCATAAAGAGCCTGGACAGGCTCCCACTGGTATCTGTGTTTCCAGGAATTGAATCAGTCTAGTAAAAGACGACAGTCCAATTAAATTATTATAATAAGGGTAATGTTCCTTGAGAGGCATTTTCCTTGTTCCATTATTTGTAATGTGTATTTTAGTCTTATTTTTCTTCTCTGCATAATGAAGCAATCTAGTATGATGGCTAAAAATACAGATTCTTGTCCGTCTGCCCAAGTTCAGATCCTGGCTCTGCCAATTATTAGCTGTGTGTCCTTGTCCAAGATACTGTACATCTCTGTGCCATGGGATTCTCATTTGCAAAATGGAGATAATAATAGCACCTGCCTTATAGGATTGTTGTGAAGACAACTTGAGATAATATACATGTCCCTGGCGTATAGTAAGTGCTCAATAAATGCCAACTATTATTATTTGTTAATAAGTTATCATAAAGTACTGTTTCACAGCTTGAGCCTTTGGAGTGTATCACATTATAGGATTGTTAAACTTTTATGAGGTATATTTTTTAACTTTTCAAACTTATGACTCACAAGCATACACAGCTATAAGGTGAAGGAGTCCAAAGAATTACCCTATAAGAGATTATAATTGTAAAAAATGATCTAGATAGGCTCGGGGCCTGTAGCACAGTGGTTACGGCGCCAGCCACATACACTGAGGCTGGCGGGTTCCAACCCAGCCCAGGCCAGCTAAACAACAATGACACCTGCAACAAAAAATAGCCGGGTGCAATTGCAGTGGGCCCCTGTAGTCCCGGATACTTGGGAAGCTGAGGCAAGAGAATTGCTTAAACTCAAGAGTTTGAGGTTGCTGTGAGCTGTGACGCCAAGGCACTCCTCATAGGACGACGTAGTGAGGCTCTTGTCTCAAAAAAAAAAAAAAACTAGATAAATGAAAGAATAAAAGCAGATGAATATAATAATATTGTTCCTTAAGGTTCTAGTATATTCTAGGATATTACTGATATTTACTGAGCTCTGTATTTTTTTTTTTTTTTTTTGAGACAGAGCCTCAAGCTGTCACCCTGGAGAGAGTGCTGTGGCATCACAGCTCACAGCAACCTCCAATTCCTGGGCTCAAGCGAGTCTCCTGCCTCCGCCTTCCAAGTAGCTGGGATCACAGGCGCCCGCTACAACACCCGGCCATTTTTTGGTTGCAGCTGTCATTGTTGTTTGGCGGCCCCGGGCTGGATTCGAATCCGCCAGCTCAGGTGTGCGTGGCTGGCGCCTTAGCCCGTTGAGCCACAGGCGCCAAGCCATGAGCTCTGTATTTTTATTTGTCACTGCAGCTCCCGACTGCTGATTAATGACATCTAGGCAAGATAAAGGGTAACAACTTAAAGATGATTAGACACCCTTCTTGAGAGAAATTACGTACTGGGCAATCATTTTGTGGCTTCCTAAAGCAATTAGGCATGTCTTCCACTGACCCTGGCTGCTTAAATCTAAGCAGTGTAGAGGTTGAAGGATCACTGCTCTTCCACATGGGAAATGGATGGTGTGTGGGTCTCCAGAGTAGTGGAAACCCCATCCTCTAACACAACCTGCCTCTTTCAGCTCTGGAATCTTGTAGGATAGGTTTGCACAGTCATGCAGCCCTTGATGGTTTAATACTCATCTTCCAGTTAGCCCCGCTTGATCTGACTAGCTGTCCACAGCTCTTGTTGATTGATTTGTCTTCTGACACAGGTTGGAATGTGAGCCAGAGCCCAGAGGAAAGCAATGGATTTTGAGGTTAGAGTTATTGATTAAATTCTATCTGTTTTTTAAAAATTCCCACCCGCTTTTTATCACTCTTTCTTTTGGCAGGAGGCCTTGTTTTTTAATATCTGCACTCATTTGAAAATTAGGCTTTTGTATTAGGCTGGTGTCAGGGATGACTAAGTCCCTTAAAGTCTTTTTTTCTGACAGGGTTTGGGGTTCCAGGGTGCTAGCTAGCCCCATTCTGAACTAGATCGGCCTCCTTAGTGCATTATTTAATTTCAAGGGGAGAGCGTAAGCTTGGCATGGGATGTGTTTTCCTCTCAATCTGATTTCTGAGGGGTGAACCGCATTAACTGCCAGGGTGCTTAGTTTTCTGTATTTCACTTAATTTACCATTACGGTTATTCAAAGAAAATGGCTATAAATTTAGAATCTTTTTGTGACTCCGGACTTTCATGAAGCTTATACAGACTGTTACTTCACATCTTGCCCCGGTTCAAAGCAAATGGTTTTTGAATCCATCTTTTATTCTCCTCCACCCCTTCATATCTAAAAGGAGTCTTATTGATTTGACCTCCTTAATGGGTTGCAACTCTAACCCGATCTCTTCATTTCTCTCATTATTGCTTCCTTTGGACCCCTGCCTACCAACAGCTTTTTCCTGGAGTTCCTTGCTTCCAAACCTGACCCCCTGAAATGGTTCTCTAGACTAATGTCTAATCAAGGATTGGGTTTTGGGGTTTTGTTGTTGTTGTTTTAATTTTTAATCAGTTGCACACTGGCATGTGGTCCTGTTACACATATGATTAGTACCCATCTTGAGCCATGTGAGCTGACAGGATGCAACTGGCCTCAGTCCTATTCAACAAGGTGAGCCCATTGATCACAGGCGTGAATGCTGCCATTATGTTGAGCTACTGTAAGCATTTCCTAGTTCCTTTTCTTCATTTCTGCATTTAACTTATGTATCACTGATAAACATCTCACAGATAAGCGTTGGTCCTGGGACCCTTCCTTGAGCAATACTGCTGTAGACTGTTTCCAGAATGGAACAAGTTCAGAAGTACA
>CAUYON010108542.1:0-10507 GCA_963573935.1 Arctocebus calabarensis
GCCCGCCAAACAACAATGACGGCTGCAACCAAAAAATGGCCGGGCGTTGTGGCGGGCGCCTGTAGTCCCAGCTACTTGGGAGGCGGAGGCAAGAGACTTGCTTGAGCCCAGGAATTGGACGTTGCTGTGAGCGGTGATGTCACAGCACTCTACCCAGGGTGACAGCTTGAGGCTCTGTCTCAAAAAAAAAAAGATATTAGTTTCATTTCTGAAAAAGAAATCTTCATGAAGTTACATCTATGGGGGGAAAAAAAAACACTTGTCATGGCATTCGATATCTTTTATAATCTACTAAGAGCCTACCCCTATTATATTCTTTTCCCAATATTTCTTCTTATATTACCTACTCTCCAGCTTTCTGAGTATACCTTGCTATATATTTTAAAACTTAGTTCAAACATTATTTGGTCTAATTTTTCCCTTTTTTGTAAAAAGAAGTAAACCTTATCTCCACTATACTTACAAATCACATTATCTACAATGAGCACCAGTTTTCACTCATTCGATGCAATTATTATGTGCCAGTCACTTAAAATATAATTACTTACGTGTAAGGCCCCTGGGTTAAGTATTGATGTTCTTGTTTATCTTGGTATTCCCTATAGCATAACACCTGACACACAGAAACTCAAAATATTAGCCTAACAAATTAAAACTGAAGACAAGGTACTAAATGCCACTGACATTTTACTTAAGTTCATCTACTTTTAACCTTACCATGACTGTTTCCACAGCTAAAATGAACCTAGAGACTTAAACCAAATGATGAAAAATTAGGGACTATGCTTTGGTCATTCTCATCTCTTAGACTGTCTTCACTGCTTTTGGAAACAGCTCCCAAGACCTGAATAGGGATCATTATAAAGATAACAAAGTAACCAAATTCTAGCAATATATGCTTTTAGGACAATAATGTCACATCGCTTATTAATTTCAAGTTTGTAAGTAGGTTAGCAAAGCAAATTAAAAAGGACAGTTGAGGCCAGGCACAGTGGCTCATGCCTATAAACCCAGCACTTTGGGAGACTGAAGGAGGAGGATCACTTGAAATCAGGAGCTAAAGATCAGCATAGACAACATGGTGAGATTTAATCTCTACAAAAAAATAAAAGCATTAGCCAGGTGTAGTTGTGAGCACCTGTAGTCCCAGCTACATGGGAGCTGAGGCAAGAGGACCGCTTGAGGCTGGAAGTTAGAGGTTAAAGTGAGCTGTGGCCACTGAAATCCAATCTGGGTGACAAAATACATATAAATAATATTTACCATATATATATACACACACAGCATACATATATTTTTATTGTATGTATCTTAAAGTATATATACTTCAAGAAATTAAAAATAAAATTTAAAAACTACATTTGAAATCTAAATGTATTAGTTTTCTAATTTTAACAGTATAATAAAACATCATTTGTTTCTGCTTCAAATTAATGGTAAGTTATACTAAAGTAGAGGATATGAACTAATTTCTTTTAGCCTACCACTATTCACATATTAACATTTTAAAATGTGATATTACAAAAAATAAAACTTTAAAGTTGTTTAGTGGGTATGGACACCATAATGAGAACTAGGAAAAGGCAGTATGATGAAAGCTAATGGAAAACAAAGTTTTAAGATAATAAATATGAAATACTGAAGTCTAGTTAAAAGAGAACTAAAAGTAGGGTAATAAACTCAGCAATCTGAGCAATTCCAATACAATAAGAACAGAAGAGCAAAATGATATCTTATGAGAGAAAGTAGAATATGTGAGTTTAAGCTATTATTTCAAGAATTCTAGAAATAAATGGAAGACAAGACTTAACTGCAGGATGTAGTAGAATTTTACGTTTTGTATACAGGTGACTATGACATTTTTGTAGACAAAGGAGTCAGTCGAGGTAAAGTTTCAAGATAAAATAATAAAAGAGTAAGTGGAAAGATTAGCCTTGGAAAAGAGAAAATACCTCCTATTTAGAGAAAGTTAAGAGACTAGAATGGAAAGAGATTTGGATTATTCTCAAGTTCTTCTTTTTAACTACTATCCCTATTATAACTCCCAAATAAAATAACTAAGGCCAACTGATCCCACAAATAATGAAATATCAGTATCCACTATGATTATAACACTGGTATGCCTGTTTTATTACTGTGAACTCCTCCATCAAAAAAAATATATATATAGCCAATTATTACACAGAGCAAAGCCCAAATAGCTTCCTACTACTGCTGGGTTATACTAAAAACATTATGCTTAAATACCGCATCATGTCTCTTGGAAATAGGACACAAAAAAATCACATGTCAAATAATGGTACAAGATAGGCGGAGCCTGTGGCTCAAAGGAGTAGGGTGCTGGCCCCATATGCCAGAGGTGGCGGGTTCAAACCCAGTCCTGGCCAAAAACTGCAAATAAATAAATAAATAAATAATGGTACAAGACAAACTTAAATACTAATTTCAAATACTGAATTATTGCTACACAAATAATGCAGTTAAGGCTGAAAACAAGTCTTTGTTATATAATAATGTCTAATCTTTATCCTGGGTTTTTGGCACAAAGCCTCAAAAACTCTTGGAATTTTCTTTGTGACAGGAGTTATCTTTCTTGTGCTAATGCAGTGACTCCAAGTAGGCCCCAAAATAGTTTATGGATGAGGGCTGATCACCACAAAGACCAAGGACATGATTAGAGGGTGGAAACTTTGAGCTTGGCCCATTTTAAAAGAAGGAAGTCTAGAGATTTGAGTTCAATCACACGGCCAATGACTTAATCAATCATATCCATGTAATAAAGTCCCAACAAAAACTCTGAACACTGAAGCTACAATGAAACAGATGTAGCTTCCTGGCTGGTGAATTCATTTATGTGTAGGAAAGGTAACATGACCTAATTCCATGAAGAGGGAAGAGAAGCTCTGCAATTCTACCCAGATCTTGTTTTATGCATCTTCATTTCACTGGGCTCCAAATCTGTACCCTTACTAATAAATTATAATCATAGGTGTAGTGCTCTCTTGACTTTTGTGAATTGTTCTAGTGAATTATCAAACCTAAAGGTTTCATGGAAACATCAAAATTTATAGGCAGATCAAAGTGTCCATTCAACTCGGATGGCCTAGAAACATCTCAAGTGTGGCTGGCATCTGCAGGACAAGGTAGTCTTTAACTTAAGCCCTCTAACTTGCAAAGTCTGGGTTAATGTCAGAGCTGTATTGCAATTTATCTAATTGGGGGAAGGGGGACAAAATTTCTTTAAGCCAATGAAGCAGCAATTGTACAAAAATCCTCTTGTATATTTCATATATCAAAGTTAGGTTGTTCATATAAAAATGATTTATGAGGACTCATTCACTCATAAAATAGCCATAGTTTTCATTCTTCAATCAAGTACATACATTCTTGCAAAGTAACAAAGGTCTACACAACACCTAAGTTTAAATAACCATAAAGGATTCTCAAGAAACTATACAAGGCCCTACCTGCTCTGCTCCTATCTGTTTACACATTTTAAAAGGGCCACCTGCCAACTTACCAGCAAAGGACCTGCTCTTACTTGTGAGAGAATTCTGCCTCATATGTGTATGGAAAGACATTAACATTTCCCACTGATTTTTTGAGGAAAAGATCAACTAATGTCTCCTTTTCTACTACTATGGTAGCTAAGCCTTATCTAATAAAAAAAAAAAAAATAGCTATTATATATCCAAAGGTCTTTGACTTCTTATTAAAAATAAAATACATGTGCCAGGCATGGTGGCTCACATCTATAATCCTAGCACTCTGGGAGGCCCAGGCAGGTGGACTGCTCAAGATCGGGAGTTGGAGGCCAGCCTAAGCAAGAGCAAAACCTGTCTCTACTAAAAAGAAAAAAAAAATCTAAGTGGTCACGGTAGTGGGTGCCTGTAGTCCCAGCTACCTGGGAGGCTGAGGCAAGAGATCGCTTGAGCCCAAGAATTTGAGGTTGCTGTGAGCTGTGATGCCCTGGCACTCAACCCAGAGTGACAGGAATGAGATTATCTCAAAAAAAAAAAAAAAAAAAGACACGTAACATTTTATTCTCATTTATTTAAAAAATGCACTTAAAAATTTATGTTATAGAAATAGTACTATATTTCTTTGTCAAGTCAATCCTAGAACAAGAGTGAAATAAAATTTGAGGAAAAAAAATTGAACACCTTGAACACCTAGTATCTGATAAGGGAGAATACCACAGAAATAAGAATTCCACAGATTATTCCTTTAAGAGTTCATTATCTAACTAAGGAGATAAAATATATACATGAGTGCTATGGTATCACCGCTCACAGCAACCTCCAACTCCTGGGCTTAAGCGACTCTCTTGCCTCAGCCTCCCAAGTACCTGGGACTACAGGTTGCCCGCCACAATGTCCAGCTATTTTTTTGGTTATAGTTGTCATTGTTGTTTGGCAGGCGTGGGCTGGATTCAAACCCGCCAGCTCTGGTGTACGTGGCCAGTGCCTTAGCCGCCTAGCTGCAGGCGCCTAGTCAAAATAACAGATTCTTAAGTAACATATTTTTAAGTTCAAGGAAGAATACAAACTCAAGACACAAGGGCTGATTAAATAATCAGAAGTCAATGAGAGATTATTACATAAACAGTGGTTATTCAGATATAACAGAGCTCAACTGGTGGTCAATAAAATCATTACTTCACACCCAGTAATTTTGCAGCATGGATGTCCAAGATATATAAATATGGACAATGAGAACTAGAAAAGGGAAACAGGATAAAAACTAACGAGAGAAACTTTTAAGATAGTAAGTGCAGAATATTGAAGTCTAGTTAAAAGAGAACTAGAGTAGGCCAATTTGTTCTATCTATGCTTCAAGAAAGTTATTTCAATGTTTAAATTTGATATAAATTTCCTTAAATTCTAAGGCAATGTCCTCTCCTATAAATATTTACAATTATTTGCAGGTAAATTTACAATAGCTACACACAACCTCAGTTCACTTCTGACATTTTTATAGGCCTTAACATTATTACTAATTTCAGAACAAATTAATGACAATCTAGAAGCAACCTAGAAGGTTCACAAAAGAATGAAAACAGCTTAAGAGTTAAGTTCAGAGAAGCTTAGTCCTTTTGAGAAAATAAGTTACAAATGTTACAAAAGAAGAGACTGACAACAAAGAAAGGTGAGAAATAATCAAAACTAATAAAAGTGAAAAAAACAGAAATTTATTCAAGGATGCAACATAGAACCACAAAAAAATTTTCAACTTTCTCCATGTCATAAACCATAAAATACCTAATCAAAGAGTTCTTATAAGAATGCCTCTACAACACTAAGAACTTCATGAAGTAGCAATTTAAAACTGTTTCTTATAGTAAATACAAATTGCTTTGAATAAGGAAAAAGTTACTGATAGTGATAGTGAAATGAGGGAAAGCTTTTCTAAAAAGGGGTTATAAAAATAAAATATATTACATGAAAACCTCAGGAAGGGAACAACACAAGTGAATGGATGACAGCAAAGATAATCAAAGTAGAATTTAAAAGAGACAGAAATTATTCTCTAGTCGAGATGAAAGCCATTGCATGACGGCACCTCCCAGTTAAGCTACTAGGGAGGCTGAGATAGGAGGATTACTTGAGCTCAGGAGTTCAAGGCTGCAGTGTGTTAGAAAAGAGGCAAATTTCCTGATATAGAAATCTATCTAGAGGTCATTTGCCCAGCAACATGAAAAAAAGATAAAATTAAAAAGGACAACTAAAAGCTCAATTAATAAGATTATTTAAAAACCTGTACGTATCAAATTTAAAGGAAAAAGAGATATCATTTGTTAATTCATCTATGTACCATAATTACTACCAGGAATTTACCAGTGTTAAGACCACACACACAAACATTCTCTGGGCCTGCACAAACATTTTCTGGATCTGGCAACACGTATGTCTTATTTACTTTTTGATGAATTACAGCTGAAGTTCATATTGTAAACCTAGAAATAAGGTAAATTTTGATAATCTCACATATCCCAAAATTTCAAACAAAGCAAATGGAGAAAATTCTTATTCCCATGAGAAAAGTAAATGAAAACAGGAAATATTTTCCATGTGTTATTCAGTGTTCCAATACAGCAAACAGCAATCAGGTAAGCTTCTTATCATAAAAGTTCTCTGTTAGGTTACTTTTCTTAGGGGTGATTTCTTTCTCTTTAGCCAACTAAAGAAAGGCTTGTAGTTTACAAAGAAATACTCAAAGTCTATATACAAACCTGGCCCAATCCAGGCATACCTCCTCCAAGTCTAAGAAGTCTGTCCATATTTCTAGAAAACAGAAACAAAAGAAAACGTTCCTAAGCACAAAAGTGTTTACTCAATTGCTATCTATATAATTCACCTTCAGTCACTCAGTATGTCAAAAATATTGGTGGTAATTACAACACAACATCAGACTTCCTGTTAATTAACACCACATATTAATTCAAGAAGCTGTCTTCCATGCTAATTAACAGACCTTATTTTACTGCTTTGGTTTTGGGTTATCCCCAGTTATAAGACAAGCAATCTTAGCATACTTTCAAAACTTTGCTATCATTAAGTTAATTATATTATTGTTATCTAATAAAGTACCTGAACAAGGAAAAAGTGCCTGAAATCCTTATCATATGTATGATTGAATTTCCTTCAATTTGTCCAGAGTGTACAAATAAAAATCCTCACTTTTAAATTAAATTTTAACATCCTCATTAGTAAGTTCTGTGCTAATTAACTTACAGCTTGTCAGTTATCGTCAAAACTACATGTGAAAGACATTGTGAGCAGATTATGGATCTCTGAATTAGCATCAAAGGCTTTTTTAAAATGAACTCATTATACTAAAAGAAATACTCTAGTGTAAACATTAAATGCATTAGATAGTGTTCTAGAACTTACACAGACATTTAATGCTATTTCAGATATTGTGGAAATATACACCTTTTTCACTAAGGAAATTCAACTGCTATTCTCAATTATAATTTCAGAGTTAATAGATACAAAAAGGATCACATTGGAAATGGACATTTTGAAATACCAATCTGATTTACTTTTAATATTTAGAGTAACTACAGAGGAAGATATTCTTATAAGCGTGGAAAACTCAGAAAAAAATAAAGAAAATAAATAGCAAGTATATAACCTCAAAAGAAGTAATCAAATTAAAAAATAGCAGTACAACTACTTGAAAAATGCAAAAGCATTGTTTTCTACTTGAAAATTGCTCCTATGCCCTGAAATCCCTCTTCTTCCTAAGTA
Organism: Arctocebus calabarensis; assembly: GCA_963573935.1. Classification (NCBI taxonomy): domain Eukaryota; kingdom Metazoa; phylum Chordata; class Mammalia; order Primates; family Lorisidae; genus Arctocebus; species Arctocebus calabarensis. Next base: position 7,254 of record CAUYON010108542.1, read on the forward strand.
CATACTTTAGAAAATGGTTTCATTACCAATTATATTTTAAATTAAATGCTAACAGATTAATGTCATCATTAATCCCTGTGTTTTACTTGTTAGAACTGCTATACAAACTAAAACTCAATAATGTACTTATTGTTACATTACTGAAAAGTCATGTTTATTCAATCTTGGTAACAATTTAATCCTGCTAGTATTTAACAGTATTAATATCCAAAGTTAATATTCAAGTCCACATACAGACAACGAATGATATAGCCCAGGAATTGCCACTAAGTGAACACTCCCATGTTACCATCACATTATCCACCTTCAGAAATGCTGCCCAAACCCCTTTCCAGTCTCTCCCACCCTGCGAAGGTAAAATTCCAACTTCCAACGTAGATTAGTAGCAGATTAGTTCTGCTACTCTTAAACTTTACATAAACAAATCATGTACTTCCTGTGTCTGGCTTCTTTCATATAACGTGAGATTTACAATTTTAAAAATCAAAAGGCAAGTAAGAAAACTTGGTAGTCTAGATGAAATTTACACTGCACAATCTTAGCTCATCTTCCTAACAGCAACTTCTAAGTAAAATTTCCATCAAATTCTCATTAAAATTACTTGACTACAATATGACAATCAATACAAAGCACTCCTCAAAGCTGATAGACAAAAACAAATCCTACATATTTTATAATAGTAAAGACATTTCTCTAGACTATATTACCAAAGGAAAAAAAATTTCCTTTGGACCATTTCAAGCTTATAAACTTAAGAACTGATAAAAAATTAAAGAACATACAATATACTTTAGAATATATAAATTCTAGGCCAAAGTTGATTCCCAGCTGTGTTCAGTTTATCTATTTTCCCTCTTATTTCTGATGACTTTACAGAGACTCCAGATGTTGTGAATATACATGAGTAATGAGGGGAGCAGAGGGAAAGAAAATCTGGCAGGTCAAGTTTACTTATTTTTTTTTTTTTTTAGCAAAATTAGATGTCTTGGCAAACATGAAAAACATTTAACACATTAAAACATTTACGATAGCCAGGTTTGATAAAAACGCTAACATATGGAAGTGAAATATATTAATAAATGTTCTAAATCACACCAGTTTTAAAAATCTTGTTATCTATTGCACATAGTCATAATTTGTTATTTAAAATAATACATTTTTGTAATAGCTCTCTTTCATATCATGAAGGAATAGTTAAACATAAGATACATTATGAAACCTTACCTGATCAGTAACTCTTAAGGTATTAAGCTTCAATCGGTTGAGTTTGACAAATTTCTTAAGACAAAAGCTCTCTGCCAGGTGTAATTTTTCCAAGTACTTTTTTCTCTCTTCCCTGAAAAAAAAGTAAATAAAGTAAGATAAAATTATTCTGATAATAAGAAGGAAACTTTTATACACCCCCCCCAATTTTTTTTTTTTTTGAGACAGTCTCATTATGTCGCCCTTGGTAGAGTGTCATTGTGTCACAGCTCACAGCAACCTCAAACTCTTAAGCAAAGAATTACAATTCCTAAAACTGAAATAGAAATCAAATAATCTAAGAATAATAATATTTTTAATAATAATTTCCTCAGAATAGGGAATGACTGACCATCCCTGGGGAGCTAAAAAGCATGGAGAATTTGTTTGGATATTTCTCTTCTGAGTACTAACACTGAAGACTAATTCTTTGTAACTTTTAGCCTTTCTAGAGATCTTTCAGAAAACAAAAAAAATTACTTATACTTTTAAATAGAATAAAATTCATTCAATCATGCAGTTACCACAGAAGTTCATTAGTTCATTACACATTATGATGTATTACAGAATTTTAGTGATACTATATTTCTTATATTTTGAAGGTTTGCTGTTTTATCATCCTAGGAATTAGTTCATCATTTCTTTTTTTTTTTTGAGACAGAGACTCACCATGTTGCCCTGAGTAGAGTGCTGTAGTATCACAGCAACCCCAAACTCTTGGGCTTAAGCAATTTTCTTGCCTTCGCCTCCCAAGTAGCTGGGACTACAGGCACCCGCCACAATGCCTGGCTATTTTTGGAGTGCAGTTGTCATTGTTGTTTAGCAGGCCCCGGCTGGGCTCAAACCCGCCAGCTTCAGTTTACCTGACTGGTGCCCTACTCATTGAGCTACAGGAGCCAAGCCTAGTTCATCATTTCTTAATCAGGTAGTCCCAATTATGACAAAAAAGACTAACATAACGATAAAATGAGGCCTGGTAAGAACTGTCTAAAACAATGCAAGAAACTATAGCTACTGCATCATCCTATTGTATTCGCCAAAGCATTGATTCAGCTTTCAAAAAGATATAAAACACTAGAGACACTGTCCTTGTAGTCTTTTTTCCTTTAAACTTTCATTGAACACAGGTGAAAATCTGGAATTTATTTTCCAATCATAATGGCAAAGGGAGGAGAAGTTTCATATTTATTACAGAATCATAAGGTGTATATGAAGAAGACAGGTAACAGCATCCTAGTCTTTAATGATGACTATATAACTGATAAACAAGGTCAAGTTTTTTAACTTCGGTACTACTGACATTCAGAACCAGATAAATTTTGTTGTGGGGGGCTATCTTGTACATTATAGGATGTTTTATAGACCACAGGTGTTTGGTGTGCGCCACCATGCCCAGCTAAATTTTTCTTTGTCCTTTTTTTTTTTTTTTCCTGTAGAGACATGGTCTTGCTCAGGCTGGTCCCCAGTTCCTGACCTGAAGTGATCCTCCGTTCTGGGTCTTCCAAAATGCTACAATTACAGGCTTGAAACACCACAATCAATACATTACAGGATGTTTAATAGCATCCCAGGCCCCACTAGGTACCAGCAGCACTCATCCAGTTGTGATAATCAAAAATATCTCCAAATCTTGCTAAATGTCCCCTTGGAAGAGCAAAATCACCCTCAACTGAGAAACACTGACATAAACAAAATCTGGAGACGGACAATATTCTAGATTAATTTTTTTCAATAAGAACCAAGAAATGCCAGAAACCATTTGGTAGCTCCTTAAATAGTCAAAAATAGAATTACCACATAACCCAGCAATTCCACTCACAGGTATATACCTCCATAGAATTGAAAGCAAATACTCAAAACAAGTTCTTGTGCCCCCAGCGTCTGTGGCTCAACAAGCTAAAGGCGCCAGCCACGTACACCTGAGCTGGCGGGTTCGAATCCAGCCAAGGCATGCCAAACAACAATGACGGCTGCAACCAAAAAATGGCCAGGCATTGTGGCGGGCGCCTGTA